>WHVA01000642.1:0-55988 GCA_015179125.1 Gautieria morchelliformis | reverse complement strand
AGGACACGAATTCGGATCCACGGTCGGAAGTGACATGGGAAGGATTCCGTGCTTGGAAAAGACGTGGAGCACAAAGAGCTGTGCGAGCTGGGCGGAAGTTATGGTGTCGTAGGTCGGAATAAAGATGGACTGCTTTGTAGGCGGTCAACGATCACTAGAATGGTATCATAGCCGGATGACTTAGGAAGTTTCTCAATGAAATCCATGGATATCGAATTCCAGGGTTGATCCGGGATCGGAAGTTGCTTCAGGAGGCCGTAGGGTTTGTGACGTTGAGGCTTGGCTCGCATACAGGTGGTGCATGACTTGCAGTAGTCTTGGACCATCGTGCGGAGGAGAGGCCAAGTATAGGTGCGTCGGATTATGTCGAGGGTCTTGTTCTGGCCTTGGTGTCCTGAGAGCGGATGATCGTGGCTTTGCTGGAGCACGCAAGTCGTAGATCGTGGTGTCCGGAACGTAAATCCGGGACTTGTACCGGAGAAATCCGGTCGGAATCGAGGGACCATCCAGGACTGGTGCGGTCATCGAGGTGGGCTGCGGAGGTGGGGTCGGAACGGAGTGCGGAACGGATGTCGGAACGGAGAGACTCGGTGTCCATAATAATTGAGGCGCGGAGTAGTGGAAACTGCAATGCTGTGGCACGCAGGGACGATGCCAGTTGCTCAGTGGAGAATACTGGGCGGAAATTGTGCGGATTAACGCTGGCATAGTCGCTACTTCCCTCTTTTGGGTAGACGTCCAACGTCTAGTGAGCGCGTCGGGTTTTGCTCCGAGCTTTCCGGGGCGAAACGGATCACCATGTTGAACTGTGAGAGGTATTCAGACCAGCGGACTTGACGGCGAGTCAAAATCTTAGTGGTTGCAAAATACTCAAGGTTCTTATGATCCGTTACAACGTCGATCGGATAAGTTGGACCTTCGAGGTAATGTCTCCAGATTTTGAAGGCTTCGAAAATCGCAAGTAGTTCCTTATCGTGGACGTCGTAGTTGAGTTCCGGGGCGGAAAAGGTGCGGGAATGAAAGGCGATCGGATGAATTTCTCCGTCGTCGGGTGAAATGATGGAAAGAATGGCGGCTAGCGCGTAGTCAGAAGCGTCGGTTTCGAGTACAAGTTGGGCATCAGGAATCCAGAAACCGAGTATGGGAGCCGTGGTGAAGGCCGATTTGAGGGCTTCAAATGCGGAACGGCATTCCGGTGTGAAATTCCATGGGGCACCCTTCCTGGTGAGACGCGTGAGCGGAACAGTAATGTCGGAAAAATTATAAATGAAACGCCGGTAAAAGTTGGCGAAGCCAAGGAAAGACTGCACATCCTTAACACGTCGGGGTTCCGGCCATTCTTGAATTGCCTTGACCTTGTCCTCTGCCATGGTAAGACCTGTTGGAGAGAGGATGTAGCCGAGGTATTCGACGTGTCGCGATGCCATTCGCATTTCTCTGCTTTTGCGTAGAGATGGTGTTTGCGTAGGCGGCGGAGTACTTCGCGGACATGTTCCCGATGTTTTTCCGGTGTGTCGGAATAATGAGGATGTCGTCAATGTAGACTAGAACGCATACGTCGAGGAGGTCGGAAAATACGTCGTTCATGAATCGCTGAAAAGCGGCGGGAGCATTGGTTAGACCAAAAGGCATGACAACCCACTCAAAAGCGCCGTAGCGGGTGCGGAAGGTGGTTTTCCACTCGTCACCTTCCCGGATGCGGACAAGGTGATAAGCGTGCCGTAGGTCAATTTTGGTGTAGATCTTCGCCCTGCGGGGAGTGTCGAGTAAATCGGAAATGCGCGGAAGCGGATATTTGTCCTTTTTAGTGAGGGCATTGAGTCCGCGGAAATCGACGCAGAGGCGGAGAGATCCATCCTTCTTCTTGACGAAGAGGACCGGAGCGCCGTGCGGAGACAGCGAAGGGCGGATAAAGCCCATGTTGAGATGTTCATCGACGAACTCTCGGAGAGTTAGGAGTTCACTTTGCGAAAGAGAGTAGATCGGTCCAAGGGGCGGAGATGCTCCTTCTTCCAAATCTATCTTCAAGTCGTGAGGTCGATGTTCAGCAGGTTTGTCGGCTTTGGCCTTATTGAACACGTCCGGGAAGTCACGATATTCTTCCGGAACTGAGCTCATGTCGACCGGAGCGGAAGTCGAGGCAGAACGAGCCTTGACTGAAGCCGAATCGGAGAGGTGAAGCTGGAAGACGGTCGTATCACTTGCCGTTGCAATATGCGGAAAGCGGTGGCGGAAACGAGCGCAATTCGAGGGGCTTCGAGGGTGGAGGTGCTAAAGCGGGACCGGAGTGCGGAACTGAATCCACGAGCGGAGTTGCAGAAGAGGCCTGAGCCATCTTTGCAGAAGACGTCGGAATAGACGGAAGTTGATCCGGGGTACGGAACTGTATTTGACCCAATGCCCAGTTAATCGACGGATTATATCGGGTGAGCCAATTGTGTCCTAGTACAACGGAACAGCTAGCATCTAGCAGAGTAACGTAAAACGTAACTTCATGGTTGTCCCCAGTAGCGAAACGGATAGACAGATCCACAACTTGGGAAATTCCCGTGTTGGAAGACCCGTCGAAAAGGCGGAGCGGAATTGTGGAATGTTGCAGGTCGGAAGTTTATGTTTCAAAACAAAGTCGGAATCGAGGAAACAATGAGTCGAACCGGAGTCGACCAATGCTGTAAACGGGGGTGTGGAAATGGTATCGGAAGTGAGCGGAACAGAGAGAGAGTCGGAGGACGAAAGAGCGGATGCGTTGAGTTTAACCTCGTTTGTCGCACGAATGGGGTCAACACAGCCCTCAGCTCGTGCGGAGGCCGGAGGACTGCTGACTATTTTTTTGAATCCGCAGCGGGAACCGCTTCGGATTTCTCTTCCGTCTTTGCTGCGCGGCCTTTGGCCTTAGCAGCGGAGGCGGAAGCGCGAGTGCAGTCGCGAGCGACGTGACCTCCTTTGCCGCAGAAGAGGCAAAGGTTGTTGTCCATGCGACGCTGGCGTTCTACAGGGGTTAGTTTTCCGTCCTTCCCAAGTTTGTCGGAAAGATCCGGGGTGCTCTTCCGGGCATTGGTGTTAGAACCAGAGGCCTGGTTGTTCCGAGGGGTGTTGTTGTTGTTCCGGTTGCCGGAGTTGGATCCGGAACTGTTGTTGTTGTTGTTTCCGGAGTTGGTGTTTCCGGAATTGGTCTTCTTCTTGTCTTTATCAGACTTCTTGTCGGAAGACTTGTCGTTCTTGCTCTGGGCGGAAGTTTCACGAGCAATCTCGGAGTGTCTTTCCCAGTAGCGCGAATCGATGGATTGGGCGAGGTTGCGGAGGTCGGTAAGGGTGGCGGGTTTTCCGACGCGGGCAATTTCATCCTTGATGCGGGATGGCAAGCCCATGTAAAACTGGCGTCGGAGTGCGGCTTCTCCCCATTGGACTCGAGGAGCGAGCTGCTGAAACGTGACGATATATTTAGCTATCTTATGAGTGTCTTTCATGCGAAGCTTATCGAGTTCGTTTTCCGCATCGGCTTCCATATCAAATGGTCCGAAGTTGCTGCGGAGTTCGGAAATGAAATTGGGGTAATCGTCGGCCCAGTCGACGAGAGCGAACGGATCCATGAGGGCGGGTTCGAAATAGTCGAGCGCCGTGCCTCGGAGATAGGAAAGGGCATAATTGACCTTTCGTTCGTCGTCGGGAAAGGCGTCGGGACGATCACGGAAATTGAGTTGAAGCTGAACCAGAAATGGCTGGAGCTTCTTGGGGTTGGAACCGTCGAACTGATCTGGTTCGCGGACCTTTGTCTTGGGGCGTGGTGGTGCTTGGGCCGGGCGCTGGAGTTGTCCGGCTAGCATGGCGATGGCTTGTGCAAGATCCGGAACTGGCGCGGGCGGAACTGGGTTGGCGGGAATCTGAGGTGGAATTGGAGGTGGAGGACCGCCGGGAGGACCGCCTGGGGGACCGCCGGGTGGGCCGCCATGAGGGCCGCCTGGAGGGCCGCCTGGAGGTGGTCCTGGTGGAGGTGGTGGTGGTGGAGCTGGGCGTCGGAATGACGCTGCTGTTTGTTCGCCGCTGCTACTCGTTGAATTCCCGTCGTAGTCGGGATTTTCGTCGGGATTAGCGTCGGGAACTTCTTCGAATCGTTGCGGAAAAGCATCGGAAAGCTCATCGTCGGCACGAGAGCTGCTGGAGGGTTCCGCGTGCCTTGGTGCTGCGGATCTAAGACTGCCAAAATAAGAGAGAGCTTCGACAGCTCCTGCTCAAGCTGAAGTAGCTGTGGTACGAGGAGGCATAGTGATAGTTATCGGGTGGGAATCAGATAATACTGTTACGTATCGAGATTTCCACTAAGTCGGAACTGGAAAGGACAGCGGCTTCAACTTATAGGTTGCGCCCCCAATGAACTATTGTCCTAGGTATTTCGGAAATGAGCCGGAAGTCGGAAAGTACTGGACCAGAGGTTTGGTCGGAACTTGAGTCGGAACTGAGGCGGAAGGCGGAAGACGGAAGGCTGAGAGAGAGACTGAGATTTTGCTAGACTCGCTGTGCTAAGAACAGGAGATGGAGCGAAGGAAATCAAGTATCGAAGGTGATTATCTGATTGCAGAATAACAGACATACATGAGGGGGGTTTTATACAAAGCGCAGAGCAACAAGTAATGGTGTTGTACTAAGCAAATTCCGGAGGAAGCGGAAGTCGAGTACAATGTGTGGGAACTAACTAATTGGGAACAACGGGACTACAAGGGGGGTTCAGGGTAAGGTAGAACAATGGCAAAGAACAAGGGGTCAGGAAAACATATCTGACAACGAACTACAAGGGTGACCGGATATATGGTTTTGATGAATGGCGAGGTAGATCCGGTGGGTCCGAGTAATAGAGTCGAAAGAACAAGGGAAATGTACAAGGGGCGGAATGGCGGAAATGTCGGAGGGGCGGAACGTGTGGCAGAACTATTGGAGAGGCGGAATGTATGGCGGAACTGAGGGTCGGAAGTCGGAAATGAACGGTCGTAACACTCACTCTGTTGATAGCTTCTATATCTAGGTAGAGTACTAATACATACTCAGTGAACTACCTCGTTCACTGAGCTTCTATATCTAGACTACTGCGCATAACCTCCACAGGTTATGGGCCCGGCAGAGCCCACCATGCCATCCTCCACCTCGAAGTCGTTCGCCATCCCAGAGCTGGCTCGGGACGGCACGAATTGGGTAACGTGGAAAAGTCAGACGCTAGCTACGCTAGCGACGACTTGAGGTGCCAGACGGCACCTAGAGGGGACCGCTAGGATCCCCCGACGCTCACCACGTACCCAACTGGCCACACCTTGACGGAGAAGGAGGAGGAGGAATTAGAAGAGCTGGAAAAACGCTGGGACGACTATCACCAGCGCAAGGCGACTATCAAGGCGCAGATCTTCACCACGGTGCCCGATAGCGTCCTCATAGAGGTACGGAACCTGGACACCGTGAAGGAGGTCTGGGACGCCGTGTGCGCGAAGCACGAGGCGAAGTCCCTCACTGTCAAAGTCAACATGCGCCGACGCATGTACGAAATGAAATGTGAGGACGACTCGAATGTCCGCACTCACCTAGAGTCGCTCATGAAAATGCATGAACAACTGGCGAGCATGAACGCGGCACTCACCGATGACGATCTAGTGACCATCATCCTCGGTTCACTCCCGAAGTCCTATCGCCCACTGATAAACGCCATCACGATGTCTGCAACGCACGCGAAGGCAAAATTGGAACCCGATCAGGTGGTGGAAACGCTGATTGACGAGTTTGAACGACTTACCATTGAAGAACGTCAGCTCAAGGCCAGCGAGAACGCACTGGTAGCAGCGAAGGGCCGCGGAAAACCACAGCCACGCGGCGGAACCTCCAGCAGCGCTAGGACTGACTTAGAATGTTGGAACTGCGGTAAAAAGGGGCATAAGAAGGCAGATTTCCGTTCTAAGGCCAAGAAGAAGGATAAAAAAGAGGGTGACACTGACAAGAAAGGCACCGACTCGGTGAACACAGCGACGGGAGGCGAGGAATTCACCTTCACGACGACGTTCGCTGGGACCGCACTCGCACTAGGAACGAGTCCGATAACGGGCCGCAAGGTCGACGTCTAGGACTCAGGAGCGTCAGGGCACATGTCACCAGACCGGCACCGGTTCGTTACCTTCAAAGAGATCGCGCCACGCGCGATCAACGCCACGGACAAGACGATATTCCAGGCTATCGGGATAGGGAACATGAGGATAGGCATCCCCAACGGGAAGACAATGACGCACGTTACCTTGCGGGACGTGTTGTATTGCCCAGAGCTGGCATTCACGTTGATATCCCTCACGCGCTGCGACACTGCCGGTTACTCGGTCCTCCTGAAGGACCGACAGTGCCTGATCCGAGACTCGAGAGGGGCGCTGATGGGGCAGATCCCACTCTCGAACGGACTCTACAAGGTAGAGCATAAGTCAGTGGCTGCGCCGGCAAATACAATAAGGAAAACGCTCACCATCGACGAGCTGCACCGGCGCATGGGCCATATATCCCGCTGATCGCCCGGAAACTCGTCCGGGATGGTACCATAACAGGACTAGGCTTGGATGCGTCAAGTCAGCCGAGTTTTTGTAAGGCATGCGCGCAAGCTAAGCCTACGCGCAAGCCGGTCCCGCAGGCGCGGGATGGACCGCGAGCCTCCACATTCGGTGAAAAAGTCCACTCGGACGTCTGGGGACCGGCGAACCCCCAGAGCTACGATGGCAAGGAATATTTTGTCAGTTTCACTGATGACCACAATAGATGGACCTACCTCGTCCCCATGGCACGGAAAGCCGAGGCGTTCGGCTGCTACAAACAATACGAGGCGTGGGTTGAGACCCAGCACGGCGTGAAGGTAAAATGCCTGCAAACGGATCGCGGCGGTGAATATCTTTCGCAGGAATTCACTACGCACCTTAAGTCGAAGGGAACGGTACGGAGTCTCACCGTACATGATATGCCAGAGGAGAACGGGGTGTCGGAGCGTCTGAATAGAACGCTGTTAGAGCACGCGCGAGCTATGATCCCAGTGGACTTACCCAAGTTCCTGTGGACCGAGTCAGTGCAGCACGCGGTCTGGTTAAAAAATTGTACCTCGACGCGCGCGCTCAACGGCAAAACGCCGTACGAGCTGGTACACGGCACAAAACCCGATCTCACGGACCTACCTGAGTGGGGCACAACAGTATTTGTGCTGAGGGAACATTCCAGCAAGCTGGATGCAAAGTCGGACGAGGGCAGGTGGATGGGGTACAGCGACGAGAGTAAAGGGCACAGGGTTTACTGGCCCGGAAAACGCCCTGTCACGTTCGACGCCCCTATCCTTGTGACTCCTGCTGACGCACTGGCTGAGGGGGAGTCTGACCCTCAGGGCAGCCAGGGCGCCAGCAGCAGCATCCATCAGGCCCAAAGACCACCGCCGCTACCGCCAGGACTCCCAGAACAGACCGCGCGGATCGACCCACTCGAAGGGTTCGAGAGGACGGACACACCGCCAGACCTGCCGCAGGGCAGGGGCCAGCGCACGCGAAAGCCATCGGCGTACGTGCGAGGGATCGCGGACGGCGCAGGCAGCAGTACGGGCCGCGCAAACGCGCCCGCCTACCCGCGTGGATTGCCCTTACCCACAGACGGCACGGCCCTGGCTGCTCTGGCAGAGCTGGACAGTGGCATCGCCGCCAAGCCCGAGGGGGAGACGTGCCGCCCCTTCGAGTACTCGATGGCAGCAGCGGCACGCGACGCAGGGGATGACCCGGTCAGCGTGACTGATGCACGTTCCCACGACAACTGGCCGCTATGGGATGCCTCGATCAAGCGCAAGCTGCACCTGTTAGCAACTAGGGGCTATGGCAGGGAACAGGGCTGTCCATGAGTCCAGGTTCCTGCAGGTGACTTGCAGTTCAACCTGTGATTTTAACCTGCAGATCCAACTCCCACAAGTCCAGGTCACCCGGTGCCTAAAAACCTGCCAAGTCCAGGTTTGCCCTTTGGAATTCCGCAGGTGACTCGCAGACCTGCAAGCCTTAAATGCCAAGAATTCATGTCATTTACATGTCATTCAACTACTATTACCTCCTTCTGCACAACAGCCTTCTTGAAATGCTTACTCTTATCATGCAGCAACTCTACAACATGCTCCTCAGGAACAAGTCCTTTGTATGACAGCCATGTTCTGAGTACGGTTCCGGCACGTGTCAACTCTTCCTTCAGAGAGTGACGCATCCATGATATAGTCAGTCGTGCCCTGACTGAATGCATGTTCGACATCTGTGGATGTTGCTAGAGGAGCATTGTCAAAATAGGATGTAAGGATGTGTGAAATAGTTCACCCGGAATAGATAAGAAGTCTAGGGCCATCTGTGCGAGACAGCTCCCATTCTGGATAAGCAATGACCAGTTGTTGATGGGATCAGTGACACTGGCCATTGGAGGGGTGGTTGCAATTTGGAACAATATGAAGACCTGAAACATGAAAAAAAAAAAATTTGCGCTGGTAGAGAAGACAGTCATCTCAGGTATCTGCGAGTATGCTGGTTCCTCCACAATGGATTACAGGGTTGACTTCCTTGACTATTAGACAGTTGAATAGAGACCTGAAACACAGAAACAAAAAACATGAACTGGTAGAAAACTCACAGATCTCAGGGGATCTGTGAGTATGCCTGTTCCTCTACACCGATGTGGCGGCATTGCTGCCCACTGATTGACCCATGTAGGGTCATCAGTTGTGCAGACTTGCAAGTCCAAACAGACCACGTGACTTGCTGTCTGTTCATATGATCTGCACCCAGCCAGGGACCTGGGCCGTGTCTTCCCTGGAGGAGGGCCGTCCCCATGGGAGGAGACATATCATGCACTCACACAGGGTGAGTCAGCTCGGAATAATCCAGCAAGTCACCGCAAGTCACCCGCAGGTTTAACCTGTGGGTCCAAGTCAACCTGCAGAAAAACTCAGGTCAAGTCCAGGTTCCACTTCTAGAAGCTGGCAAACCTGCGAGTCCAAGTCCAGGTAACCTGCAGGTTGACTCGTGGACAGCCCTGGCAGGGAAGGTTCGGTAGAGTTCTTAGAAAGCTAGAATCAAATACACTCTCTAGAATCAAATACACTCTCTAGAATCAAATACACTCTCTAGAATCAAATACACTCTCTAGAATCAAATACACTCTCTAGAATCAAATACACTCTCTATAATCAAATACACTCTCTCAGTGAATTTATTGTCACTGTTATATTAACACAATACCTAGAATCAAATACACTACATGATTTTCAGTCAACATGCTATGTAAATATGAAAGATACTACTCGCCTCTCTCAGTGAATTTATTGTCACTGGGAGAGGAGCACTATCCTGTCTCAGAAGGCATATATGTGCACCTGGCCCTTTAGCGCCCAAGGGCTCACGCGTCGAAGTCATTTCAAACTCCGCTGGGTGCAGCCGCCTGTGAAAATAGAAATAACAGAATGAAATGGAGAGGTAGAGAGTGACTAGAAAATTTCGAAAATAAGCAGAGAAGTGGATGCATGGTACAAGAACAATGTGAGAAACAATTGGAAACACCACACAATAAATTGAACATATTATGCTTGATTTTGGCGCAGGAGCATAAATGCACCCAACAGCGCCAGCACGCGGATCTAGGTACTTGGGACCTGGTGGAACCACCGGATGGCGCGAGCATCGTGGGGAGCAAGCTTGTCTTCCACTACAAGCGCGACGCGAGCAGTCAGGTCATAGCACACAAGACCAGACTCGTCGCGCAAGGGTTCTCACAGACCGAAGGGATTGACTACAACGAGACATTTTCCCCCACCGCCAAACTCTCCGCCATCCGTATTATAGCCGCCATAGCAGTCAGGAACGACTGGGAGCTGGAGCAAACCGATATCGACGGCGCGTACCTCAACGCGCCGATCACGGAAACGGTTTACATGCGTCAGCCCAAGGGCTATGAGGTCGCTGGCAGGGAAAACCACGTCCGCCGTCTCAACCGCGCGATCTACGGATTAAAGCAGTCGAGGAGGGAATGGTACGACATGTTGTGCGGAATTATGTACAGGTTCGGTTTCACACAATGCGAGGCGGAACACGCTGTGTTCCACCGATACGCTGACCAGGATGCGCTCATTGTCGCCGTTGATGTCGACGACCTCACCATGGCAGGCAACTCGAGGGCCGCGATCCGCAGATTCAAGGACGAGCTGCGCACCGTCCTCAAGATTAAGGACATGGGGGATCTACATTGGTTATTGGGGATCGAAGTCAAATGGGACCGTGAGCTGCGAACTCTCTCCCTCTCACAGCGCGCTTACATCGAGAGGATTCTCGAGTGATTCAGCCTACAGGATGCCAACCCCTTGACCACGCCACTCGACCCCCATCATAAGCTGTCCCTATCGCAATCCCCGTCCACACCCCAGCAACACGACGACATGCGCAACGTCCCCTACAGGGAGGCCATCGGTTCCCTAATGTACGTGGCACTGGGCACGCGCCCCGACATATCCTTCGCCGTCTCCTTCCTCGCGCAGTTCATGCAGAACCCGGGGAGGGCACATTGGGAGGCGGTAAAAAGGGTCTTTCGTTACCTGAAGGGAACGAAAGACACGTGCCTCATCATTGGAGGGACGGGACAGGGCCTAGAGGTGTTTTCAGACGCAGATTGGGCCTCACAGGAACACAGACACTCTATTTCTGGTTACGTATTCATGATCGACGGAGGAGCGGTCCCCTGGAGCTCGAAGAAGCAGCCTATCGTCGCACTTTCGACGACGGAGGCTGAGTACATCGCGGCGACGCACGCTGCGAAGGAGGCTCTCTGGATTAGGACCTTTATCGCGGAAATCGCGCGACCACTCAAGGAGCCCGTCACCATTCACTTAGACAATATCTCTGCTATTTCTATCACGAAGAATGACGCCTACCACCCTCGTACCAAACATATCGATATTCGCTACCACTTCATACGGGACGCCGTTCGCAGGAAGCTCATACAGGTCGACTACGTCCCTACCGCTGACATGGCGGCGGACATGTTCACCAAACCCCTAGCCCGGCACAAGGTGGAGTACCTGAACTCGCTGGTAGGGATGCGTTCCGCTTAAGGGGGAGTGTTGGGGTTATCGGGGATAAGCTAGAACGCAGTCAGGGTGGAGGGGAGATCGGTCAGGGTGTTGTCTCGTGTCAGTAGCCTCGGGCATATGCCCGAGGCCGTATATAGTGCAGAACCATAGTTAGCGGCACCTCAGTGAACTACCTCGTTCACTGAGCTTCTATATCTAGACTACTGCGCATAACCTCCACAATAGCACAGCTAGATCACATGCCAGCTGGTCCAGGACCTGCCCCATCTTCTTGCGCAAGTGTGCAGAGCTCGACGTCAGACTGCTCGAAAATCAAATGCCATATTTCCCGACCGAAGAAGTGTGAACCCGTGTCTCGCAACCCTCTGCATAGCACAGCTAGAACCGCGCAAGGGTGTCAAACCTCTAAATAGAGGCAATGCGCTACCCCGGCCCTTCGGGCCGCACTCGTGTGAGGAGGCAGCTCAATCGCGCGAACGGCTATATTACGTGTCTTTTCCGTCCGTTGATAAATGACCTAATTCAACTGCCTTCTGGACAAATCAAGCCAGTCCTTGCATCGAAACCAAGTTACTGGAATCGGCCGCATTATAAGTATACCGGGTGTCGGTTCCAGGCCCTGACTCGTTTCCCGACCTGAACGCCGGCCCTGTGGAGGGATTGTGGTCGCGCACTAGAACTGTCATATGACTGCTACTAGTCTGGATCCTCCCGTGGCGTACACTGTAATGTGGGTGTCTTCGAACATATGAGTCATGTTTCTAACGCTGCCTATGTTTCTCTAGTCTTGGACCAATGGTGAGCGAATGTCACCCATATCGCGTAACTTCCTTCAACTACGTTTATAGCTGTTGGGACATCTCTTTGAGTGGGGTCTCTTTGGAATACTGGGGCTTCAGACCTGTGAGTAACCATTATCGACATTTTCCAGCCATATCCACCTGTTTTTAGACCTCTACTTTCTCTGGTTCCCACGCGACCGGTATCATGTCAAGTGGCTAGGTGCGTAACGTCGCAAAGCCGCATTCCTATCCTCAGAATTTCCTAGTGGCCATACTCTTCGGACTTGACACTCTTAAGACCGCCGTCTGCGCGTATAACACTTGGACCATGTTGGTCTCTGGCTGGGGTGATACTGACGTATTGCTCACAACACCCTGGAGTCTCTGTTTGGCCGTAATCCTGACCGGAATAAGTGTGTATACTTGCCGCATGTCCATCTGGCATGCACGGTGACCAAGTTTCCGCGAAGTTTCCTCCATAGTCCAGCTATTCTTCGCTCATCGCGCGTGGATGATAGGCAAATCTGTCGCCGTCACATCTATAATCGTTGCGGTACGTGGACACGGGTACAAGCCGCCTTTCGTTCTGGACGTTTTCTAATAATTAATAGATTTCACTTACACAATGCGCCAGTGCATTCGAAGGAGCGGTTCAGGTTGGCCAGTTTCGCTTTCACTTGGTCTCCTAATGATGTGCTTCCAGGTTTGGGTTTCACAGCCTGACGATTCGCAACTCCTGCCAAAATTCAGGGCATTTGCAATAAGTTTTGGCAACCCCTATGCTGTGATGTTTGTAATGAGCATTTCTCCTGGAGCTGTGGCTTTCCAGTAGCGTAGCATGCGATGTCGTCATTGCGACTAGTATGGTATATTTCGTGCGCATCTTCCCTTCTTCCCAGTGATGCTTTTGAACCATCCGTCCCGACACAGCTCGTCAGAATGAAACCAAAATCATCACTTCAAACTGCAGATGCACTTGTCACCCGTCTTATCAATATTTCAGTCCAATCAGGCACACTCACCGCCGTCTGCGCAGGCGTCGACCTCATCCTGTTTCTTACGTTCAGATCTAATAACTTACATGACTTGGCGTACGTACCGGATCCATTTAACAGGCCATCCTCATGACTCAAATACCCTCAGGTTTTTCATGTTAAGCAAGCTGTTCGTACCTTGTTTGCAATTCTCGGGCATGTGGACGATCAGAGGACTGACGGTGCCCCCAGCTGTTCCAACACGCTGCTTGCAAACTTGAACGCTCGACGGTCTTTACACGTCACAGAAAATATCGAGGCTCCTTCCACTAGCGCCGTCCTTTCGGACCCCCAGGTCCTGAGCCTGGGGTTATGGCCTGAACCTTCCGAAGGCATGTCAGTATCAGAAACTACCCTCGAACAGGTATGCCATGGACCTAGCAATGGTTCGACCTTCAAGTCCTCCTCTGCAGGCGAAACGGATGTGCCGACACCTAGCTTAATCCCAGGGAAGGGCCTGCAACGGACAAGTTATCTTTCATGACACTCACGGTCATTCTGTAACACTCCTCAAACTTCTGTTGTAAAACCTAGTCATCTACTGTTACTGCATCTATCGTTATTGTAGCCCAGTCCGTTTCTCGTAGCCAGTTAAAAGTAGCAGAGAATATACCAGGGACAATGTCAAGATCTAAAATGGGTGTTGCTTTCTTGGGCGACGCTAACTCAATGATAGAGGGTGGCTGGCTTGTAGCGACCATAACTCATAAGGACTATGACAAAAAATGGAACACGGTAACTTAGGATGGCGCCACCGGCAGCGCCGCAACGGTGATTAAGTGAACATTTCTAGCTGATTCGTTAGCTGTATATAACTCTTGGATGTGTACGTACTTACGCATCAGTCGTATATATGGTAACCGATCTTCCAAGAATCAGGCTTTCAAAGTGGCACTTGTTTCACGTTTCAGCCTCGCCATCTTTGTCGCCCGTCGAGTCGCACAGTTAATCATGAGGCGACAGGGATCAATATTTATCGGTAGTATAACTCACTACTCACAATTTCAGTGATGAGACCTAAAGGCGCCTTCTAGGACAGAGACGCAGACGCCACCATGAGAGATGTAGAAAGTAGACCTTTGAGAAGGATAATTCTAACGGCCAACTCCCTGTCACGGTGGGAAAAACAACCCGCTTTAGAGGCATGAAGTTTAATTTTCCTGATGTCTGCATCCCGTGTTGCCAGATAAACAAACAAAAAATAACCGGGTTGTTTTTCCCAGGGGGGTTGGCCATTAGAATTATCCCTTTGAGAAATAGCGTGTTCAGCCTGCAAAGACAGTAAACAGGCCATAATGTCTAATCAGTATGTTGTGTGACTGTTAATCGTATATTTCAGCTATATGGTCTGTCGGAACCTCACCTTGCATGGCTACCGTAAAAGCCGTAAAGGGGACACACGGCGTGGTAATCATTAGTGTGAATTAATAGGCTGAGGTGTTGAAGACCTGTATGGCTGCAGGGAATTTGACTTACTTTCTGGTCCCATTTTTGTCTTGTGGGACCTTGCCTCTATGTAAGACACGCCCTGCATTGTTTTCCAGACATGCAATGTTACACGACCAATCTAAGTACTGTCGCACGGCGTTTGCGCCAGGGTTCGGCCCCACCTGGATATAACAGACAGGCGTGAATCGACGTTCCCGCATATTCTGCTTGGTAAACTGATAACGCTTCGAATGGCAGGATCAACATGTCCAGAAAAACCTGAATCAACCTACGTTACCTTTCAAATCATCGGGTAAAAGCTGGCATCTTGGCGCTTGCCGGGGTCAGAAACCACACAGCGCATCAAGTATTCGTACCCATTCCAGGGTATTCCCAGCAACCCACCTGGCGGCGAGGAGATGTTTATCATATACATACGGAGCAAGCCCACACCGCAACAATCATCAAGCCAAATTTGTCTGTGATGGCACGCGAACTTCGAAATTCAAACTGGGCACGTCCAATATGTATATCTGACTGACGAATGCAATGATCAAAGAGGCGGGGGTGGCTATCGGTGGCTTGCCGGAAGGGCACGATCAAAAAAACATAAGATAAATAACCAGGCTACTGTGTGAAAACACGAACTTCCTGGGTCAATGCCCACTCACCTCTTCACTTACCTCCTCCCCGACCTTCACCCGATCATGACTGGGCCGAGGTTGGGCACAGTGCGACCGTATGCAGTAGTTCAACATACCTACACTGGCAGGGCCTGCCCGAAGACGGCCTGATGAACATTTTGGACACATACATTGCCCACCATCATGAGGTTCCTGCATACCTTTCGCAATGTGCCACAGCAGGCGTATCTTGATGGAATGTGAGAAGAGTATTGCTCACGTCCGAGGTGCAGTCCCGGAGTTGGAGTTCGAACAGCCCAGGTGAGAACCTGCCGTCTGTTGGCGCTGCAGATTTCTCAAAGCGATACAATTGTATCGTTTCGAAGGCGTGCCAACCGGTTACACTTTTCACTAATCTTCCTTCCAGAGTGGTTCCACGATTACAGAATTAATGGTTACATACTTGGAGACCAGGGTGAAGTGTCAGGAGACAGGTTCTGGAAGATGGATGCCCATAATACTGGTAACCTTACAGGAAAGCTGTACCGTATATCACCATGATGCTGTGATGTTCCAGTTCTCTCTTCAGTTCGAAGCATTATTGCAAGGCACAAACATCATCGATCAAATCACTTCTGCATGAACCTGGCGGTGGACCACCGGCAGGCGGTTCGCGCACCACCCCCAGGATTTGGTCGTCCACCCATGGGCTTTGGAGGACCTGTCTCCCCACGTGTCTAGCTGACTTTCGCATAGTCTCAGCAAATATATCCTATCCCCGGCTTGATCTGTGGATCACTCTCACAATCATTCGCTAGCCCTGCCGCCCTTCCCGCATGGCCTAGAATGTCCCCCTAGCATGCCGCCGCCCGGGATGGGAACCCCTGGTGGATCTCCCTTCCCGCCGGTGGATTTCCCCCGGAGGACCCCCACCGGCCATGAGTGGATCCCGGCCTGACTTTCGAGGTATGGATCATTTCGTCGCGTGTCAACCGCTCACACTTTCTCCCAGACCCGGCCCCTCCGTTCGCTCCAAATGGAGGGCAAATACCAACGGCAGCCCTGGTCCATCCGGATCACCACTGGGATATGGGCCTCCCCCCACCTCCAAATCACCGCCTTAGTCTGGCAACATCGTGCGCGCATGGTGGGAGCAAGATGACTTTGCGATTAGTGGGTTTGTACTCTGGCGGACAGTATGTTAAGACATTTTGTGTACGTTGGACAACAAGCCGTCGTTGTAAGTCATGATTGGCAACTAGCAATCTTATCTTTCATAGACCCTGGAAACTATGGAAGTATGAGGGCATCGCAGAAGCGTCCTTCATTGCGAAGTAACTCGTAACAACCTCGTGTAGTTAGTAGCTGTCCTTTATTCTTTGAACACATATCAGCTATTAATTTATAAGTATTTCCTTTGTCTGCTAAAGGCAAGTACTAGTACTGTTTGAGTCCGCGCCGGCGCGTGAAACTCCGCCCATATTCGCTGTCTTCCACGATGTACTCGCTGTCTTCCCCGGCGCAGTCCAACACGTCTCTGTCCGACGACGACCGCGAGGAGGATGATATGGACAAGTCGACGTTCTTCGTCGAGCCAGCTTCTCCAGCGCGGTGGTCGTCAAAGATGCATTCGCTTTCGCCTTCCGATGCGAACAATTCCAGACCCATTCTCCATTCACCGGCGTCGCAGCTGCCCCCAGAGGTGCTTATTTACATTCTCAAACAGTTACACAATCCCCGTGATCTCCACGCGGCGCTCCTCGTGTCTAGGACATGGTGCGAATGCTCCGTTGAGCTACTATGGCATAAGCCACACTTTCCCAAGTCCCCCAGTCTTTTCCAGATGATCACTATCATCTGCCGCAAGGACCAGACTTTTACCTACCCCAAATTCGTGCGCAGACTCAACTTCCTTTCCCTCGGTCAAGACCTTAGCAACCAGCTTTTCACCCGTCTCGCTGCGTGCTCCAGGCTCGAGCGGTTGACACTTGTGAACTGCAGTGCTCTCACGGATGAGGCGTTGACCACCGTCCTTCCATGCTGCCCAAACTTGGTCGCACTCGACTTGACTAATGTTACTGAGACTACGGACCGTGCCGTGCTTGCCCTAGCCAGCACCGCCCACAAACTTCAAGGGCTCAACCTCGGGGGATGCAAGCTCGTCACCGACGAAGGTGTCGTCGCAATCGCCAACAGCTGTTCGCAGCTCCGCCGTATCAAGTTGAGCGGCCTGGAGCTTCTCACGGACCACGCCGTATCTTCTCTCGCGGTCTCCTGCCCGGTTCTTCTGGAAATAGATCTAAACGGTTGTGAGCGAATCACGGACGCGTCTGTCAGGGAGCTGTGGACACATTCCGTCCATATGCGTGAATTCAGGTTTTCCCATTGTCCAGAACTCAGCGACCAGGGCTTTCCCGCGCCTACTAAGGAGGTACCTCCGGAACCGTATCCATTCCCAAATAGCGCTTCCACCATGATACCACAGTACCCGCCACTCAAGCTTCGGCGCGCATTTGAACACCTTCGCGTCGTCGATTTGACGGCGTGCCCGAACCTCACGGACGATGCTGTTGAGGGTATTGTCACATGTGCACCCAAAATTCGCAATCTTGTCCTGGCTAAATGTGTGGGGCTTACGGATGCTGCTGTTGAGAGCATATGTAAACTAGGGAAAAACTTGCACTACCTTCATCTAGGTCATGCCAGTGGGTAAGTTACGGAGAGTCATACTTTTGGCAGTGCTCACGTAAATATACAGGATTACCGACCGATCTGTGACACAGCTCGCGCGGGCCTGCTCGCGCCTGCGATACATTGACCTCGCATGTTGTCCGCTTCTCACAGACTTATCCGTGTTCGAGCTCGCATCATTACCAAAACTTCGCCGCATTGGTCTCGTTAGGGTATTTATGTCTAATTTTTTATGTAAAATGCCAACTCATTGTTCACTCTTGGCAGGTCGTAAACCTTACTGATCAGGCTATAATGAGTCTTGGGGAAGAGCGTCACGACACGCTCGAGCGTATCCACCTCTCTTATTGCGAACAGATAACTGTTCCGGCAGTCCACTTTCTCCTCCAGAAGCTTACCAAACTTACCCACCTCTCTCTTACTGGTATTCCAGCCTTTCGACATACCGAATTACAGGAGTACTGCCGTCCTCCGCCGCGCGAGTTCAATTCCACCCAGCGCGCGGCATTTTGCGTATACTCTGGTTCAGGCGTGCGAGAACTCAGACGTTACTTAGAGACAATCATGCCGCCTGTAGGCGACGATAGAGCGGAAGGGTACGACTTCGACGAAGATGATCAGGATGGCGAGGTGTTTCCAAGAGACTACCTGGAAGATTCAGAAAGGGATGAGTACACCAACGGTGGTCGATCAACCCTTACTGCAAGGGCGCGCCATGACCGAACCACACATTCCATTGCTTCAGGCGTTGCCACTTCTACACACAATCCTTCTTTACCTACGTCTTCCCCAGCTTTTGTTCAGGGTAGTGCGATGCCTGCCGTCAACGCCACTACGCCTACGCCCACCTCCTTCGAGCGGCCTATTTCGGAGCCGCAGACACCAACAGGCCCGTTTCGATTGTTCAGCAATGTTTTCGCTCGTTCTACGCACAGCCATGGCTCCCACTCCAACCCACGTTTTACGCAACTTCCTTCGACACATTCTAACTCGAATTCCGCGCGAAGTTCGCAATCAAATGGCGTAGGGTTTATGAACTCTTATGATCCCGCGCTAATGCAAGCTGCGGCGGCTGTGGCAGCTCGCAACGGTACTGCAACGCCGGAGCTTGTGTATGCCGAACTTGGCCATGGCCCCGGAACGAATGGTGCTGGGCCTGGGCCTGCATCACTAGCTGCACGCCTGGAGACTATGGCGATCGACGAGGAAAGAACCTACCCTTTCTCAGACCCTTGGCGAACTCATGAGAGACCAGAATTCTCCGGCAATTATCAACGCGACGCTGTCGCTCCTTCCACGTCGGGAGTAAGAGAATCATCACCGTCATTTTACGACGTACACTTTCCACGACGCGGTAGTGGACGCCAGTCATCGTCCCCATCACCTTCTGCAACGGACCACCCTCCTCGGGTTAACCGAGAGCTAGAAGAGTCCGTGCACTCGGCCCTCAGCGGACTGACATTAAATGATGCATCGCGTTGGGAAGACGAGGGTCGGGGACGGCGTTCGAGGCTCAGTTTACGCAACACCCTTAACGCTGCAGAACATTATGCGACCTCATTTTTGTTCAATCGCAATGGGTCCAATAGCTCCCACGGAGGAGCGAGTAACGGTGGTGGGAGAAATCCAAGATGATGACATCGCTGTCATTCTGCCTCTGTGGTAAGGCAACCTCATCAAATTATTCGGGTGTATGTACGATTCCCCACCATCCTGATTCCCTTGATCATCATCATTATTATGCCTCGCGCATTTACCATGCCTGTTATTATGATTCCAACCACAACAATGTAAACCGTTACTTAGATCAATTTTTTTCTGTGGATTTTACACTCGATGAATGTAGTAATTATAAATAATGACTTACATAATGGTAAAATGTATGATTGAATTTGGTTAAGCTTGAAGCCACCCGCGAACCAGCAACACAAAATGAGCAAGAACTTAAAGCGCAAGATACTAACTTCGGACGACCTAATGCGACGACTGGAGGAGCCTGGTTGGCAGCGGAAGCGGCCACGACTAACCACAGGTGGTAGCGGAGAAAACGATGACGCCTTCACTGACTTTGAAGATTCCGAAGAGGATGAGGAGGGCGGTAGTGATGATGAAGGCGGCCTGATATCACCAGATAGTCATTTAGGAAATCGACACATTTCGCGACTCACAGTGCAGCCTCCATTGGAACCTAAAAGTGTTGACCCTCCTGTCGCTGCACAGGACTGTGACGACTTCTCATCGCTTGGAATATCGGATCCTCTAGTCCTATCTATGATCTCGATGTCCATTCGTCGCCCAACACCGGTTCAAGCCGCTTGTATACCATGTCTCCTTGAAGGTGGGCATCTTTTTTTTTTCAGAATATGTATGTCCATAATCATATGCTGTAAGCTTAGGCAGAGATTGCATTGGGAACGCAAAAACTGGTTCCGGAAAAACGGTCGCCTTCGCGCTGCCTATCCTGCAAAAATTGTCCTTGGATCCGTATGGCATATTTGCATTGGTGCTAACGCCGACGCGGTAGGACGTTATTCTCCGATTTAATCATTTTAGTCTCATTCCGCCGATACGTAGTGAGTTAGCCTTTCAGATATCGGATCAGTTCACTGTTCTGGGTAGTCCGCTCAACTTGCGCACTGCCGTCGTTGTGGGAGGAATGGATATGATGGCCCAGGCGATCGAGCTGGGAAATAGACCCCATGTGGTTATTGCAACACCAGGCCGCATTGTTGACCATCTCAGAAGCAGCAATGGCGAGTGGGATCTCTCAAGGATCAAATTCTTGGTACATCCGCTCATTATTTCATTTTTCTGGGGTCA
The DNA here is from genome assembly GCA_015179125.1 of Gautieria morchelliformis. NCBI lineage: Eukaryota > Fungi > Basidiomycota > Agaricomycetes > Gomphales > Gomphaceae > Gautieria > Gautieria morchelliformis. The sequence goes on along the minus strand of WHVA01000642.1, from coordinate 35,515 downwards.
AGTGTTTATTGACATCGGTGTCTTTAGATTCTGGATGAGGCAGATCGCCTTCTCACGGAGACCTTTTCTTCTGAGCTCTCTCATCTGTTTAGCGTTATCCCAAAGGATAGACAGACCGGTTTGTTTACCGCAACGCTGACGCCCGCTATCGAGGCTCTAGCCGAAGCCGTTCCTCGTCCTGGCAAGCAGAAGCCATTTATTTATCGGATGACAGCATCGTGAGTATGAACCCTGAATCTTTCACTCCATTTCACTCATGTATCCTTTAGTGTTGAAACCGTTGATACCCTGAAGCAGAGTTATATTCTTGTTCCATCCCACGTACGGGAGCCATATCTTTACTACCTACTCTGCAATCCTCCTGAATCGATCGCCCACCTCCGACGTGCACCACCAGAGCCTGTCAGGCATTCTCGTTACAAAAAGTTGCCATCAAAGCCGAAACCTAGCCAGAGTAAAAAAAAGAAACTTCTAGATGAAGAAAATACACCAGAACAGCCCCCACCCACCATCATTTTCTGTAAACGACCGTACACTGCGGCATATCTGACCCATGTTCTCCAGGAGCTCTCTATCCGCGCAACATCTCTACATTCACGCCTCACACAGCGCGAGCGATTAAACTCATTGTCGCTGTTCCGTGCATACGTGGTCCCCGTCCTCATTAGTACTGATGTCGGTGCTCGTGGTCTTGATATTGAAGATGTAGCGATGGTCATCAATTGGGATGTACCAGATGAACCAGAGGAGTACACACATCGTGTAGGAAGGACAGCTAGAAAGGGCAAGGGAGGCGTGGCTGTCAGCTTTGTGACAGAACGCGATGAAGAGAAGGTGGCAAAGGTCGAGGCTCGTATTAGTGAGTTGTCTGTGCCTTGTGGTCCTAAGAGGATGGGTTTACGTTACATCTCTAGATACCAAATTGACAGAGATGACACTGCCAGAAGAGAAGGTGCTTGAGAAATTGAACGCCGTGTCTACTGCGAAGAGACTGGCAAACATGGTAAGATCATGTGGAGACACAATATTGTCCACAATATTCACAGCCCTGAACAGGAACTACATGACTCCGACTTTGGGAAGCGCGAGAAGATACACAAGATGAAACGGGACAAACGGGACAAACGATGACTGACGTGGTGCAACCTCATTGGACCCCAATTCCTGCAGTATGTTCATCATCGCGGGATGGCCAGACAACAATATAACACCTTGGGTTTGTCTCCACCACCCATGGTGCCATGACAAGAGCTCGCAACATACTTTTATTGCTATGTGATATAATAAATAAACATTTTCGCGGTTTTAATACAGAACGTTCAGGCTGGACATGATGCGTCTCCTTGTATGCCACAACCTTCCACATTTCTTCAAGCTTACCACGGAGGCTCGGAAGGAGCTGGGGTTATCTGAAGAGGCGTAGTGCGGGGCTGTCATGACGCCCAGGGAGGAGTTCATCTCGCGTGTCTCTACGACTTTCGTAGACTTCCTCGTTGCAGCGAGCGTTGCTATGGACGTCAAGACTTAAATGCACGTCTTGGTGAGCCTACATGCACCGCCCCACAGTCTCATTCGGTCATCGCTTGACCTTGAACTTCTGCTTCTCCAGGTCAACCGCGGGATATCAGGTGTGCTCAAGGGCCTCCTCAGACACGGTTCATCTCTTGAGCTTGCCGATGTGGTTCTTCAGGCGTCGCTCAAGAAGATCAAGCCGTGAGTCGAAGTACGACACACCTAACAACCCGAAAACTCCTCATTGCAAACCTCTTACAGCGTTTTCAAAAAACCTTGACGCGGGGCGCTTTTTTTTTTCCGCAAGGCAAATAATGTCTCGCAAATGAAATTCTGTCTCCGCCAAACAACGACCTGTCCTCGAATATAACCCAGCCGTCCCCAACACCACCAAAAAACATGAACTGGGTCTCAATAGAAAGCTCTCCATGAGCACATTCCGACAAAATTATCCTTTTCATAATATCTTTAAAGTTCATTCAGTTATAAGTAGATCTTTGTGTTGTACAGTCTTAATACCACCGCATGTTCTGCTTCTTGCAGCCTTGAACGGAATCCATCCCCGAGCGTTATTAGGGTAGATTGAGTGCACATAAATATAACCACACGCTCACCTACAGTTGAAGCTTGGAGGCCCTGAAGCTCAGCGGATCCGTGCACCAGAGATCTCGAATATACCAGGCGCAACGCCTCAACAGTAGCGTGCATAAGCTCAAGGAATGTCACCAATCAGCCCATGACCGCCAGCCGCCGTCCCCCAACTCCCACCCGATCTTGCTGTAATGACCATTCCTAACGGGTTCATTCATTCACCGCTTTTCGTGTATCACAACCACGATATGTGACAAGCCTCGTCGTCCTTACCCTACTCATGCATTTTATACTCCTTCCTCTTTCTCTCCTAATTTAAATTTTCGGCCATACACTACACTAGTACGAAGTGTACCGTATTTATCACACATTGTTTGTGAAGCATTCATATACGAAGGAATGTTTCCACAATCAGAAACTACGTACAAAGCAAACATTGTGTATTGCGGCTGTAGAGGCGGGGAGTTTTCAGCATGCTTCCTAGGCAAGATTAAACGCATCGAATTACAAGGCGTGTTATTTCCCAAATATTGTCACCTAAAATCGACTGCGGTTCCCGTGGCTTGATCAAATGTCTGGTTTAATAATTGTGAAACCAGGGCTTGACTCTCCGGTGAACCATAGTTTCTGAATGTCCACGGAAGTCCGTACGTCCTGAATGACTTTTCGGATACCATCGTCGGCAACAATCGAGGGCGGAATCTCATACGACCTCATCCCATGAGCTTCATCGGTGAGCACGTGGGCCACAGTGGAGTGAGCACCGTCAGCTGATAAATGACATAATGTAAAATGAACATACACAGGCGAACATCACCATCGCGTCCCCAAGACTGCCCGGATTTTCTGCGCTTTGCGAGCGGAGCTTCGCTGCTGTCCTCTGTCTGCGGTCTTTTCTGCGGGAGGAGCATGGAGTTCCCCAAAGTACCGGTGCGTTGTGTCCCTGCCAGGCGTGAGCGAACAGGCAGTGGGACCAATTCAAGTGCTATGGAATCCTCCATTTCGGTAAGTCGCCTGATCTCCCGGAAGAGCAATCGCTGTAGGAGGTTGTGGGCATGAAACTGATGCTCGGCAGGCACTTGTATGCCATGCCAGGGAAATGAAAAGTACTCCCAAAGCTGGTGAAGTGTCGCAGAAAACCCTGCTAGTTTTTCGGGAAGCATCTCTGCCCAGTGCTTCTGCCCAAAACGCTGAAAGTGAGATCCACGAGTACTCATGTGTACCCCAATCTCGTGCGCCACGATGGCGTCAAATGTCTCTGAACGCATACGTATGTTTTTGTGGCTGTCTGAACCTTTTGGGTTGGCACGGACCATGAAGAACACAATGACCCAGAAAATCGATTCGGCATCGTGGATCGCTTGGTGTGAAACATGCTCATCCTTCAAACGTTTGTACCCCGCCAATTCTTTGAAAAACTCCATATCAGAACTGACTCTGTCTGTCTGGGGATGTGGAGTGATGGCATCACTGAGATCTTGCATATCTTGACAAAAAATATGTTTGACGGGTGGAAGGGAAGGGCGGGCGAGAACGTCTGCAATGAAAGCTGGCGTGCCCTGTGCCAAGAAGTTAACCGAGTGCTACACCATAAAAATTACATGCTTACAGTGATGCCGCGCTGCTCATCCTTACGTCGGTCGTAAGACGATAATCAGATTACTTGTAATGCCAACTTACCGGTTCGGTTCCATCGGGTGCGCGTTTTTTCCCCGCCCCACCAATAATCATTGCATTGTCAAAGTCGGCAAGGAGAACTTGCACCCTCGGCACCCTGGGATGATTGCATGAGATTATGCCTAGAAACAATACAAATATATAACTCACGGTTTTTTCAAGATGCTGTCAATGAATGGATACTCAAGGTCGCCTTCATCAAGACCCTCGAAATGTTTATGGTTGATAAGGATATTTGCCCAACTTATGTCACGATGCAATATGCCCTTCTTTTCCACAAGGATGCGATGAACTAAGGTTGGTTAGTGTCCGTATGGATAAGAGAGCCAGGCACAAACCTTCAGTGAGATCATACATGGCTTTCAAGAATTGCAAGACATCCTTGCACTTACTCAAACTCTCCCCCGTTGTTGTTAAATGTAACATGCATGCTTCTCGATCGCGATCCAGTGAATGATTTCTCCGCAACGGGAATGGCTGCTCTGACACATCCTTGGAAATCCTCGGGACTCCTGGGAAATAGCCATCTTCATGGATTTTTTGAAGTATGTCCTCTTCGCGGAATCGGCGGGTAATATCCCGACAATAAACTTTCAACACGATAACCTGTGGAAACCTTGTGCTCTCCCTGGCTGTAGCTCCCAGCCCAACATAAACCTGTCGGGAAAAACCCGAGCCATGAAAGAGGTCGAAGACGGAATATTCTACGGTTTCATTATCGCCTTGGACAGCGTATTTGAATGATGGCTTCAGAGCGATGGCGGCGGTGTTTGTCTTCGGCTCATTTGATGGTCTCTGAATGGGCTTCAAATTTGTAAATTCGCACCGCTGTGTTTCGGCTCGAGATTCAGGGTAGTACAGGGCATAAATATACCGAACCAGTGCATCATGGTCGTCATAGGAGTGATTTGGTGAGACGGCCATACTGTCCGGAAGACATTGTAAGGTGAGAAATCCAGTTGTATATGCCAGTATAGCCGTATGCAGAAAGCGATTGGGTTGATAGCGGTGTGTACACCAAACGTAGCTTAGCAGTTGGGCCAGATCATCTGGGTTCCTCTCGTTAGGCAGCTGAGCTAACTTTATTTCGCCAACAGAGATGAGCTGGGACCAGCGGAAAGAAGAAGAAAACCGCTCTGGGAGGATATCCTTTTCCAGATAGTTTGTAACTTCTTCGGCGTCTGCCTCAACACCTACGATGTCTGGCCTCACGACCTCTCCATCGTCAGCGTGTTGCACATAACTTGCACGGTTAATAAACATCAAGAGCGAAGTGTTATCGGTGAGAGCGGAGGTGCACGGCGTCGTGAGGTTCAAGCCGTGGACAAAGCGACTTATTTCCGTAAGCAGCTTGGCGACAGGCTTGTAGAGCTTCTTTTCAGGTTTTTCGATCGCCATGATGGTTTGGATATATGAAGAACAGCTTTCAGAGGTTGCCGTGTCCAACTTCACCATTGTCAAGCTGGGTACCACTTCCAGGTCTCTGTCGACTACTCTGAAAGTCTCGGAACTTAAAGCCGTCAGGATATGTTTGCGGAGAGCATCCGCCTGGAAGGGTCTTGATAGTTTGTCACTTCCGGCCTTAACTCGTGTTTGAGCAGACATGCCTGTCGTCTGATAAGGAGGCTAGCTGTCACTGTTGGTGATGGACAATTGTCAATGCACAAGCCCCATCTCCGCCTCAAACTTCACGCTCCGCGAGCACTTCGGGAGGATGCCGCGAAACAAGGCCGTCTCCCGCCGCCTCTACTACCAGCCACACTCTCTCTACCGCTGCACTCATTATAACAATCTACTAGACCATATGTCTCTTGAGCTCCCTAGCTAGTTAGAATTGCTTGATCACTGAGTAGCTGTCTTATATCCTGTTGGGAATAGTGGGGGTGGGCACAATTGTACTATCTCACTTTTCAACGCGTTACAGACGGCCGCTCATTAATTTTTAAGGACTTCTATAAGTTATAGTTGGAAAGGTATCCCAGATATCCTAAATATTTTTAGGAGCAAATGGAACCGGAACAGCTCGATGGCTAAAGTAGGTACACCGTAAACCATATACACCGTAAACCATACTATCAGTCTCAGAAGGCGGCAAACAAGCACGCCGCACAATTGTTTCACATCAGCATCACAATACGAAAAGAGATCCTCATCTCTGATCAGTGTTTTGGCCACATTTTGTTGCACGACGGCTGGATTGAATAGCTCTGGGGACTGCAAGAAAATATGGCCAAGCAGATATGATGCTGCTTCAGGATCCAAGATAGCTGTTAGAGCCGGCAAGAAACGGTAAGTCTTCTGATCCATTTCCTGGTGTTTCTCCTCAGTCAACACATCGTGAGTCTCGAGGGGAAGAGGGTTGGTCCATTTGAGAAAAGCGAGTTGTCACGTAACAACTGACACCGCGTGATTTATTGTAAGCAAGCCTCCACAGCGACCGAGCTTGCTAGTCAAAGAATTACTTGCTAGAGCCCTGGATAGAAAATTGCATAAAAGGCTTGCAGGTCCCGTAAGATAAGCCCAAAGCAAGTAGCTACCCCGAAAGCAAGTAGAGCGTCATTGACGGGCTTATATAATCGACACGTCTGAGTGCACTGCTGCTAGACCTAACCGCCCGACAAGACAACGAGAAGGGAAGGGCCAGCTGAAACACACCACACCAGTCTTAGCGACCGCGCAAAAATATGGCCTTCTCAATCGGGAATATCCTGTACATCTCGCTCCTCCTCGTGAACGCGATAGCCGTCCTCAGCGAGGAGCGTTTCTTAGCACGGAGTGCGTGTCTTGTTCGATGGCCCTGACCTCATGTGTTCTAAACATGTTTCTTCACTGCACGCTTCTCTCCCTCTGTTTCTGAACTGGTGCAGTCGGCTGGTCGACACAGCAGCCGCAGGCGGGCCAGCAAGGCTTTGCGCAGCCGTATGATGCGGGGTACGGGAGTGCAGGCGGTGCGCAGGGAGACCTGACCGTCAAGATGAAGCTTGTGAACTTGATCGGTGCCGTGCGCACACTAATGCGAAGTGAGTGTCCCATTCTCGCGCAGGAGGCGTACTACTGAGCCCGCGTCGCAATTCCGTGTGTAACTTGTATGTTCGTACTGATGCTGCATTTTTGCTTCGCAGTACCGCTGATAGGAGTCAATCTGGTTGTAATTGTGTATGAACTCGTTCTCGGATAAATCTCTCTGCACATATACAAAAGTACAATGACGGCGATCGGCACAGCTGAAGGAATAAGAAGACCTGAAGAGAAAACGGGCTAGAAAGTTCCCAATGCTACAAAGTCATTAGTTTACTATCAAAGTAATTCCGTAGGCGCGACCTCAGGATGGCATTTGGGCACCGCGGCATACTGAGATCGTTCTTGATTGATAAATTCGTGTCTGTCATGGCGGTGTCGTGTCTTATCATTCGTCCTCTACAGAGGTCCCGTGGCCGTTGAGCCTCTGGTGCTCATTCTGTATGTAGCCGACGAGTTCTTCCACGGAATGCCCGGTCTACGGGGTGCAAGGTCAGAACGAGTAGTAAGACTTGGTTTGTATCAGCAACGTACCTCGCACTTCTTCCAGGTTCCGTCATGGATGCAGCGCGTCTTGCCACTGATCATGATGGAGCAGCTGGTTCTGTAATAACAAATAAATATGAAAGACGCGGGCATGCACGCAGGATTCTAGCTCACTTTATCCCGAGGTGCTCAGTCTGCGTCACACTCGCCTTGAGCAAGTCCTTCCCCTGCTGCCCCTCCGCGCAGCTCTTGATCCCCATGCGGGTGCTCGTCCCATCCGTCATGTCGTACCACGGGATATACGTAAGCCCGGCACACCGCTCTGCAAGCCCTGGGTCGCCGACGTCCTCCTTGCCCTCGAAATTGAGACACTGCACAAAGTTCCACCAGTCTTGCGGGGTGTTCGCGACGTGCATGGCGCACAGCTCCTGGACGTTCCCGCGGCATTCCGCGACGCCGTGCTTGCACGTCACCCCGAAGTCGGGGTCGGCATTATTGAGTCTGCGGGGCATCAGGTGTGGGAGGTACGCCGTAGAGGCGCGGGGGGAGGGGGGGAAGAACGTACTTGCCGACGAATGAAAGAGTGATGTCGACAATATCCCAGGTTTGCTTGAGCACGCCGTCGAACACGGATTCGCAGAGGAGGGCGTCGGGGCAGCGACTCATCACGCCGAGGAGGACTGGGACGCGCAGCTGGTTGGTTGCGAGGCCGAGGGGGCCTGTGAACCGCCGACACTGTCGAGAGCAGGTCTAGGGAGCACGCCAACGACGAGAGTGGCGAGAAAAAGAGCAACAAGAGGGAAAATGGGCGGCGGGGACATGGTGGTTGAGGTTTGAGAACGAGAGATAAGGAAGTTGCTATCTAGGTGACATTATGCCTAAGTGGAGCAACTCTTTACGAACTGGTCCCAAAATTAGCTTCCGTGACTCCGACAGATGCCTCGTACACCGCCCTTGGGCTCTCAGGCCCTTCCCTCGCCCCAGATTGTGCAGGTTACAGAGAGCACATGCCACAATCTCACCGTCTTCAAAGGCAAACAGCCTCCCTTCTCCAACAGAGCACTTTCTGACCACTTCATTGCAGACCTCATGAAAGAGTATCGAAAGCTGGATGACTCGGTAACGATGCGCCTGAACCGAACTCTGGCGCAGTTCCGCGACCGCGACCGGGTGGGCCCAGGGAGTGGCGCAACGGGCATGCAAGACGAGATGTGCGCGTACTTCTGGAATCAACTTGTTGGTGCGTGCGGGGCGTATCGCGGCGCACCGGCTGGTCTGACGTTTGGGTGCAGCAGGCTGGAAGGCGCGCACCGAAATCGTGCAGTACTGCGTAAACGTAGTGGACAGCGGCATGGAGCAGAAGCGTGCCGCGCTTGAGGCGCAGGACACCTCCATGGACGAGCAGACGCGGCGACGGCGACGAGACGCTGCGCTCTACGCGGAAGAGGTCAAAGTACGCCGTTTCTCGTCGATACAAGCCTATTCCAGCTAACCCAGTGTTTCCAGCGGAATCACATTCACAACGAATTGACAGTGGAGCGGATCGTGCGGCTGCGATCGCTGGAGGGTGAGTAGACGTCGAGTCTACGACTCGGCGGCGGTAACACTGTCTTTGTAGCGTTCCGATCGCGGTGTAAATACTTCGAGCCGCCGCGGACAGATGCTGAAGCCCGGAAATGGTGGGACACGGCCTTGTCAGGGCAATGACTGCCCAGCTGTAATTATTTTATTCTTATTTGACCCCGGGCGAATTCGACGTCACGACACTGCGAGTCTCAACAGACTTTGATTCCAGCAGGGATCTCATGCTCGGACAGCTGGAGCAATCCGTTTTGGAATTTACAAGGATAGTAAATACATGGCACACTAGCACGCGTACAGATGTGTATCATAGTGTGTGAAGTACCTGTAACATTGCAAACGCAACCTACAGAGCCATATTGTTCGCTGATAGATGGTCGTCCTGTCATTTATCTCTGTCGTCTCCTCTCGCGGTCTCGTGCCGCGGCGGGACCGCGACAGGGAGATCTGCCGGCACAGGCGACGGGGGGCCAGTCGCAGAGTCCGACGGCCAAGTGCCGTCGCGCAGCCAGCCCGCCTTCAAGATCTTTATCTGCGACGAGCGTCAGCCAGCGGAAGCCCGCAACAGCCGCATTACGTACCACCATTCGCAGAGGGAGCCGCCGCCGCAGCCTGCCCCCGCTGATGAGCCCCTTCCACACGCTCCGCAGCCCAGCATCCCACACGACGTCATCGTCGGCGCGTCCCTCCTGGCTGAGCAGGACCTCCAGTTTCGCCCGCGATGTGGAGGCGGACGCGGGGTGCGGCTCGCGCGGGGTGTCCGCCGGGGGCGCGAGCCAGAGGGCGCGGCGTGCCACGAAGAGGGCAGGGCCGGGCGGGGGCATGGGCAGGGTGGGATCTGTGAAGCTGCGTTCGGCCGTGGAGGTGTTGTCGCTGGGGCCCCCGGGGGATATCGGTGGCGGCGTGAGGATGGCGGGGGTCGCCGGTGAGGGGTGGGAGCTGCGGGAGACCGGGAGCCCGTAGAGTCGCAGGGAGGGTGTGCCAGTAGGGGCCATTTCGCTGTGCTCCCTCTGACGGCGAGCTCATGGGGGTGGGTCGAAGGTGTGCTTGTACAGGCGCTTACTAGTAGTACGAGCTCATTATGTAAAGCAGATAGTTTGTATTATTGCCTGCTACATATATGCCAGCGCAGCTTTCTAGACATTAACCCTGCCATACAGGGTACGTATTGCAGGAAGTGTCCAAGGACAACAGAAAGCGAGAACGCAGAGTGAGGACAAACTACAGTGTTAAATGCAATGCGAGGATCCGTGTCGTCGATGCCGAAAAGAATATAGGCATGGGTACCGAGTAGTAGTACCCGTTGGAACCCCATAAGCAGAGCGCATGTGCTATCCGCGCGATCCAGGTGACACCTGTCCACCACACAAGTCAGCACCATCCTCCGCGCGCTGACGGGCCCATACGCACCAGAATTACGCCGTCGCCCCGCACAAACAGCATCTCAATGCTCCTTTTTGCAACCTGGGCCAATGGATCAGCTCAGTCCGCGCACAGCGAGCACGCCACGCACCCGGACGGTGCCATCAGTCTCCGGCACACCCTCAGGGACATCCACGACCATTATAGTCTCCTCCACGTCGCTCAGTATCAGGTTCATGTGTCCGTCATACGCCTGTGTGTCTAGTCCGTTAGTGCTCTCAGCTGCTCGACGCAGCGGCGCGCTACGCACGTGTAGGACGCCAGACAGCTCCCGGTCACCCCGTAGTTTGACAAAAACACGCTCGCTCAAGGACAACCGTATGAGGTCGAAAGGTTCCTGCACGCCAGAGCTCGGCGCGTCTGCCATTCAGAGGAGGAGGCGTGTTTTCGAAAGTGCTATTCAAACTCCGCGCGCGACTACAACTGAGACACAATCGAGTACCGCTCGAGATGTGCCATGTCGCCGATAAGTATATGTCGCCGATAAGTATATGTCGCCGATAAGTATCCGCAAGCCAGCCCAGGACTCAGTACCCAGAACAAGGACAGTTCTCTCAATGATCACCGTCACGGAGGTCCATGCTCCTGGGACTAACAATTCGACGAAGTGGGCACGAGCTTTCCTACTAGCCACCGTATGTGCGGTATAGCCACTTGAATGCTTGTTTTGTCGGGGACACTCACGCGTTGGATTAATTTATGATGACTGGTAATATTACCAACCATTCTGCCTACTGATCCTCTAGACTTCCGCTCGCTTTAGGTCGTTAGGTCGCCTGAACTTGACCCGACTCTTCAAACGCCCGCCGTATATATCGTGCGCCACGGACTCTACCAAAGTGTGTCATGACCGTGAGTAGAAGTCGTCAGAACACCCTGGCCTCCTGAGACAGGCCTCTCACGTTCCAGGCGCAGGTACCTGCGAGATACTCAACTGCAAGCTGCTCAAAGAGAGAGAACCCCGCGAAGGCTCCAAGCTCCAGGGCCGCATATCTGATGCATGAGCAGAACCTGTGTTTATTTCCATCCTTGCATCGCCTGGATGTCGAGGGCCTAGTCGATGAGTCCAAGTCCCTAATCTATGTTTCCGATGCAAAACACGAATAACCACCCGGGCGGACTCGGAGCAAAACATGTGGCTCGAACACATATCCGCGCGCAACTCTCTGTCCCTGACCACCAGTACAGCCGTGTCCAGACCCAAGAAAGGAGAAATAATAAAAGAGGCTGTGAAATGTGGACCCACCTTCCAGTATCCCAAGTCCACGTGGACTCCGTCCGTGGCTGTCATCCTAATCCTTACTCACATGTTACGTAGTTAATGTTCTGTGTGAAGTCCCTTTCGTCCGCAAGAGCTCTCCTTTCGAGAGAGCTGCCCTCGACCGTCCAAATGCATTGGCTAGGTATCTAGTTGTACCCGGTCTTTGAAAATTGGCTGTTAGCCTATAGGCCAATGGCAGAGAAGAACATCATCTCACGTTCCACTCCTTGAAGTCGTGACATTCATGCCAGCGATGAAGCACATGCCACGCATCTCCTCGAAGCCCGCCTGCGTCTACACTGGCAGGACGACGTCATACGAGGCCTCCAACACGCGGTGTCGTTTAGTAAGGGCGGCACCGTAAGCTAATTAGATGGACGCAATAGGTTCTTTTAAATCATTTCTCTACTACATTTCGACCTGGTAATGTACGTGTGTTCAGCCTCTTCCGTCGTATGTCATGATTCCCCGTCGGTGCCACTGGCAGGGCGGGATCGACTACCCATTCTGCTTTGGTGCCTGGAACCCTTTCGCGACTGATGAAGAGTGCCGGGCCAATGTGGGTACGATCACCCTGAATGCTGTTTACCACTTGCACTCGTGCTTTACATAAGTGCCCGCCACTAGATGTATCTAAATATGTCGGTATGTCGTCCATGTTTATCGTGACAGTCATTATATATATAGCGCTAAACTAACTACACATACTGCTTGAATGCCACCAGTTTTTGACGATGAATTGTCGGTTGATTTGAACAGTGGCCCCGACTAACATCACTGCCCGACACGGTTCTTTCACGAATAGTACGACATTCTCGCATCCACCGAATTGTTGAGGCGCTCCTTCAACAGCTCACGACTAGCACTCATATGTGCTAGCCGTAAGTGTTTCCAGTGGAGCTTTGGGACATATTCATGATTTAGATCCTTGGCCTATGCGATTACGGTAAAAGATACCGGCCTTGAATCAACACGAGGTTGCTGTAAGCTAGGAAAGTTTTTTAGATAACCTACACTGAGGTGGCCCGTGTGCCGCCTGACGCGGACCATTACTACCATTCTCATCTTTCAACAACTTCGAGGAAGACCGATGGTCACCTTGTAAGTAACAGAACATCTCATGGGGATTCAATCAACGGCCAGGATCCATTTTAAACAGATGGCCTATACTCCCATTGGTACGCGTTGAAGGGTATTCAACATGCGCATTTTACGGGGTATGCATACAACATTTGGACCCCAGTGGTCTCCAGCTGCGTGACTGGATTGTTGGACTGGGTTAGACAATGGCGCCATGCACAGGAGGGGAGCTCTGTCTCATACCGGACGGTGATTGGGACCCAGAGGACGAGGAGGCTGAGTCTCTTCCACGAGGGCGAGCCGACGATGTAGTCCGAGAGATAAATAAGTCGAGCATGTCAGTCATTTTCTCATAAATATCAGGACAGACCATCAAATTCAACCCCCCCTCCCTAAAATCCTCAAGGCTGACGAGTGTGCACAAGGGCTCCCATTCGCATCGGACGTCAATGAGCCCGTCGGCCTCCTGGGAGGGCAAGACACCCTCAAAGTCACTCCAAGGTCGTCTAGGTGATTGGTTCGGGCAAGCTGGGGTAAAGGTACGCCTTGTATCTCTAGATTTTGTTAGTATTTTTTTCGATTGAACGACGTGAGGCCTGGGCCGTTCTATAATTCCAAAGCAAACAAAATTCACACGAGCGGCTCCGAGAGCCCTTGCGGTTCGCCGTTGCGGAATGAACTTAGCGCGTGGGACTCGCTCCTGGCCGATCGGACACTTCTTGCGATACATAGGCTACAGTCTTATATATGGAAACAAACACCACGATACCTGATAATTAATTAATCTTCTCTCGTCGTCCCAGCCCATTCTTTCGTTCCCATCTGCACAAGTCGTGAACAGGCACGAGCAAACGCGAAGACCTCTTCCTCGCCTGTAAACATGGAGCTCATGCCCACGTTCCCCGATAAGCCCTGTTCACATGGTAAATCACGGACGGCGACATCATCCAAATCCACGCACTAAATCATCCATGATGCTCCGCTGGTGATCTGAGAGCGTCTTGCCCGACGAGGAGCTATCATCTGAGAAGACTTGGTGTATCGGCACCTCGGACGTGGTGAATAGTTTGGTCTTACGAAAGTTCAGTGGACTCGGATCGTTCGTTAAGATCGGGGCAACAGTACCTTGCTCTCGTAGCATGCTGCCAAGGGGAAAACATGTGAGCAACGCCAGTCTTTACACTGACCGCAAAAACAAACCATCAATGAAAGTGATAAAACGGCGGGCCTGTTACGATGAGTCAACAATAGCATAGGTCGGCATGGCTTCTCACAGACCATGTCCTTCTGGTGCAAATCCATCTTTGGAACGTCCAGCAAGAAGATGGTGTTGAAGGCCCGCGTCAACTCGAGATAATCAACAGCACTGAGCGGATGTCCGCACAGCTCCGTAAACGTGAACTTGGCGACCTTACCCGAAGATTCAGGAACTGTGAGATGGCGACCCCAGATCCTGAGTTGTCGATGCTTCACGACGGGAGAACCACCTGTGATAGCATCGAAGAGCTTATTGATCTCCATGGAATTCTCAACCGTTAATGGATGGTAATATACGTGCGACAGCGCCCGTGGTATTCGCCGATAATCTGAGTATGATTGTATAAGTGGAAAAGGTCTATTTCCTATATTATGCTCGCACCGGTGCCAGAGTCTAGGTCAGTAACACCAAAACGTGACTTGATCAGTTCTATACAAGGTATGAAGCTGGATCGCTGTATGCCGTTCTTGTATAGATCATCCGGATGGCGACTGTACAGTGGGATGAGTCTGGGATATAACTACAGGGCGAGCACTCACTTAGAAGTCATAACACAGACCACACCGAATCTCAGCAAACATTCGAATAGCCGTCGCAATATCATCGCATCTACGATATCTGTCACCTGTGGAACATATACATAAGTGAACTTCTTGGAGAATATACTCCTATCGAACCTGAAATTCATCAAAACAGAGTACGGAGGCTTCGTTCGCCAAGTCTCGCGCTACTGGCAATATTGGGTCTAAAACACCGGTGCTTCCCGCAGACGCTCTCACTGCATGTACACGCTTATGTACATCAATCATGAATGCATGGAAGTGGGCACGTCGCTTTCTTCGAATATTGGAAGGGAGGGTATCGTAAAAGAGATCCATGAGCATGCTCTTTCCGGTCCCGACATCTCCGTAGAGATACAATCCCTGTGGGACAGCTGATTGCGGTAATGAGATCTCTGAAGTTATCTCACGGTGGAACAGTCGATCTAGCTGAGATGAAAGGTGGGAAGATGAAGTATAGCATGGATATGTCGACTTACAAGAGATGGTGGCGCTGGAGGTGGTATCCAAGGTGTCTCATAGGCCTTGAGCTTGTCATGTAATAATTGCAGCTTATTAATTATATACGCCTGATGGGTATCTTCTCTAAGATTTCCGTGCGATACTAATTCGAGGTACCGCGATCTAGGGTTCACTTCTATAGACCACCACTCAAGTTTACATTGGCACCCTGGCTAAACAGAACAACTACACACCTGGTGGGCGACTGACTGGGGGAACAGAAAAGGCTTGATTATGAAGGTCAGGGTGCTGTTGTTGACTCAGATTGGTGCTGTGAGAAAGAGTATGGGTTGACTGCCGTGGTGATGTACTTGAGTATCGCACACGTCTCGTCACCGCACAGATTCCTCGCACATTGCGAATGGAAGGTGATGATATCAACGTCGTCAAAGGACGAGTTGACCTAAGAGCCATGAAGCAGTCGAGAGGCAAATGTATGAAACACGTGACACTGCTTTCCCGGCCCCACCCGCAGGCATTTACAGTGATTGTCCACTCGCTGACATGGATGTTGAGACGGAACAATACATCCTGCTACTACTATCTGACGGAAACCTTCCCACTGGATCGTTTGTTGCTTCCTCCGGGCTCGAGTCTTATGTTAAGCATGGCTTCTTCGCGTCCTCGGTTACCTCCCACGGCAGTACCGAGAAAACTATGGACTTTGTGCGCTACAGTCTCGAATCCTACTCGCACAGCGCCCTTCCATTCGTGATGGATGCACATGTCTCGGTATCCGGAATGCTAGCCGCATGGAAGGAGCGTGGGGTTCAGACGTTCGAAGGATGTCGCGATAAGATAATACAGTTGGACGCGCTGTACGACGCCATGACTCTGAATCATGTGGCCAGAAGGGCATCCAAAGCGCAAGGAGTAGCTCTATTAACCCTATTTTCCAAGGGCTTTTCTCCGCCAACTTGGTTGGCATCCGAAGACAGCGACGACGATAAGCGTTGGTCCTCCATCTCGTCATTCGTGGATCATCTAAAACTGGATATTCGTCGAAGCGCGACACATGGGCACCTTCCGGTCTTCTGGGGCGTTCTCACAGCTGCTTTACGCTTGTCGGTAGGTTAGTCACGTATTCCCATATGCCAATAGGCTACCCTGTTTACTTCCACTCTTAGAGCGCAGTCAGTATCTTCACCTGTTTCTGCATGCACGTGGATTGTTATCAGCAGCAATCCGGATGAACATTATCGGTCCTTATGCAGCTCAGCAACTCCTCTTACATGCCATTCGGCCACTTGTCCAATCTCAAATGGCGCAATGTCGTCATATACACACAGGCGTAGCATTGGGGGCAAGCACTGATGACCAGATGCAGGCTACTTTGGCAACGACCGTTGATGGTCCGGCAAACACCTGGCCTTTGGGGGAGATCCTTGCAACGAGACATGACTTGCAACACTCGCGGATATTCAACAGCTAATCCCAGTATCGTGTCTTGCATTTCTCTGTCGTGCCATAAGATCTTTATCTCAAGGAGATGACTTATGGCCCAAGGACTATCGTCGGGTGCGTTTCTTATTGATCTGATTGTCGTGGATCTTACCTCTGTACAGGGTAAACGGCCTTGACCAAATTCCACGTCCTGTGACTAGCTGGTCTCGAGTGCGAGATCATTGTGCGCCTTCAATGGGACCAGAACGTTTCACTCGTGCACGTCAATTAACAAAATAACGATGGGGTTTTCTTTCTTGAGTAGACTTTAGTTCAATTTGAAAGAGACTCCTCAATGGTAAAAGCACATATCGGATGTAAGCGCCATCAGAAGCCAGAGCTTCCCCATGCATGCCAGCTAACAACCGTCAACTCGAATCCACTCAATGCAAAGTGACAGAGGTAAGTCCACTTGTTTCAGCGTAAGACCCATGTCTCAGCTCCATTCTTTGTAACGTCTCTCAAGATGGATGAGTTGCCTCCAGACAGTTCAGCAAGGGTCACAGAGGTCAGCGAATCTTCAGAGTGCAACCCCCCCGGTCAGGTAGGTATGGCATTAAAAGCAGTTGCATCGTCTCTGAAAAGACTAGGTCCATCCGGCGCGAGATTTTCAGCTTGTATTCAGGAAAATGAAATGATCATTGATATGCTTCCTTGGGTGCTCAGACGGTGGTCCGCGTGTCTCTCGACCTGTTCAAGCAGGCGCCTTGACATGCCCGACCTGACCCGGGGTGGCAGTGACAGTTTAGGGCAGTCTTTGGTGACATGCAGGCCTATGACCCAGAACGAAGTCGCTGGCGCCGTGGAGACTGAGCGTAATCAATACTTCGTTTTTTTTTTATTTGCGTTGCACACGACTAACATACCATCCGCCAGAACCCGGGTTCTGGAGAGTTGGTGTCGGTCCGGAATCTAAGGAGTTGGGACAAGTATCTAGAAGAAAGCAAACGATACGATAGTGACATGATTGGTCAATGGGATAGAAACATGGATGTTTTACTGGTATTCGTGAGTGAGCTAATTCGTCGCCATCACATGGCTCACCTGCTTTCTATGACAACAGATCGGTCTATTCTCTGCGATTCAGACAGCTTTCATCATCGAGTTCTACAAACGTCTCCGACCGGACACCGCCAGCGTTTCAGCATCTCTATTGGCCGACATCGCTCTTTCACTGCGCTGTCAAAACAATGCGACAATGTGCACTCTTTCCCGCCAAACATTGCCATCCACTATAGGCTTTCAGCCTACATTGGCTGTTCGGTGGACCAATCTGCTGTGGTTTACAAGTTTGACTATCAGCTTAACAGTTTTGACTATAGCTCTTCTAGCAAAGCAATGGGCTTTTGCATATGAAACCGAAGGAACTGGGCCTCTACGTGTGCATGCCTGCATGCGGCAGTTCAGATTGAATGGTGTAACAGACTGGCATATGCCAGCTGCCATTGACTCTTTGCCATTACTGCGTTGATGATTTTTCTGTCTGGGCTCGTGGTTGTGCTCTGGAGCCTTGATCCACTCTGGAGTTTGTCTGGTTATCACCACCCTCCTTGAGTCACATACCTAGGAACATCACTGCTGCCACTGGTTTATGACGACTGTCCTTATGAGACAGTTGCTACCCAAATCTTTCAGGCAGACTTTCCTTGGATTAAAACTTTGTTTTTTAAGGTTAAAACCTTATTGAAATTGGAGTGTATTCCTATCCTCAGCCAGTCTCAAAGAGCTACCAAGTATCAAAAGCTTTATAATGAACTGGAAATCCAACATAGTCATATGGAAGCATATAACTTGGAATGGCTTGTATGTACTCAAATGATGTGACAACAGTGGCAAAGCACTGAGGGCCATGGCTGCTCTTCCCTCTTGCCATTCTTCATCATCATTTGAACCAAAGTCATAGAACACTTTGGTCTCATGATGTGGGAATAGGTCATTGTTGTTAGCCTTGTACTGGCGCACGAGGCTGGTGTGGAAGACCGCGCTGGTTCTTTAGGTTGTCCGGCAACAGGGTTATGGTTGAGGCCTCATTTTGGGCCTTGAGTGCATGATACAGACCAATGTATCATGGCACCAGCTTCCTGACCCTTCCTTTAGGCAGGGCCAGGTTCTGTGTTGACAGGTATATGCAGTCTCCAACCACATATATGTCACTGTTCAGGTGTTTCTTATTGGCTTGAAACACCTGTATCACACAATGCTCTAAAATAGCATCAGGTGCTGTTATCAGGTTCCATCAAGCCTGTTGAGCAAATTTGGAAAATCCTTTGAAGGGAGTATTCGTGGTCATTGGCAGGTTGATCCGTGGCATATAGCTGTGGTTCGGCTTGAAGGGCACGAACCCTGTCATAGCGCTGACGCTGCTGTTAAGAGAAACTTTGACCATCGGGCATTATTTGCCCAGTTCTTTTGGTCATCTCTGACAACAGACCATAGGACTTGTGCTATCGAACAGTTTGCCCACTCAGTTGCTCCATCTGTCTGTGGATGGAATGCTGTGGACATGAGGAGTTTAGTCCCCATGTGTCAGGGGACACCCTGTTTTCCATTTCCAATTCTGACACCACACCCAGTTCCGACTCCATTTCCGACTCCGCTTCCAGTTCCGATCCCATCTCCGCTTCCGCTTTCGGAAATGACTCCGCTTCTGGGAGAACTTCCACCAGTTCTGTTCGCCTTGCCAGTTCCACTCCAATTTCCGACTTCCGCTCTCGGAACAGTGTCGGAAATCAAGCGACTCGCGTAATAGGTGGCATCAAGGGTTAATCAAGGGTCAGGGAGATCAGGAGGATGCAGGATTGATGGCGGGTGCCAAGTGTTGTCCCTGGCTGCGCAGCGTAGTATAATACGGGCTCGCTGACATTGGGGGTCCTTAGACGTTTCTCTTTGGATTTCCCCTTGTCAGGTGAGAATCCCCTCTCTTGTATACTCTGTTCATTTATACATACTTTGGATTTCCCCTTGTCAGTTGTGTGGTAGTGTGATCTCCACAACCAGCCAGGGTTGCCCTTACAGCAGAAAAGTCTCTCCCCTAGAGGACCGGCAGTCGTACTGCGCATTGCATTCGCCATAGGTGCATTCGGAATCGGAGACAGCGACTCGGAGATCGCAACCTCTTCCGCACACACAGCCTACGACAGCCCCTCTTCTTACGTCGAGCTCCCAACCCCGGAAATCCCATCCCATATTTCTCCTTCCAACATGGATCCGGATGATCGTCTTCGGAATATGGAGGAGGAATTGACGCGGAACCGGATGAAGACCGACGCGATTGAAACAGCCTTACAAGCAATTTTGGCTAAGTTAGATATTCCACAAAGTGGTTGAAATGAAATGCTGGATGATCTGGATTTCGGAAAAGCGGAAGAGAGGATGTCCGCGAAGTTAGCAAAGGTCAAACCTGCAACTCCGGCGGACTTTGATGGAGATCGGGAGAAGGGACGTGCATCCTTCAACACATGCAGCATCTACTTCGCAATTGTTGGAGACCTCTTTCCGAACGACCAGGCTCGGATCCACTGGGCATTGTCCTTTTTCAAGTCGGACCGCGCAGCCCGTTTTGCAAACAAGGTGATCCGACATGAAGCAAAGGGCAAGGGGAACTACTTCCAGGACTGGGACGCCTTCGAGAAAACATTTTCCGACCAGTTCTGCCCGAAAAATGAGCAGCTCACAGCCCTCACGAAGCTCGAGGGGACCAGCTGGTACCAGGCCAAGGGTTCGATCGATGACTACATTGACCGCTTCCATGATCTCGTTGACCTTGCGGAGTATGATGACGACAAGACGATCATCATCAAATTCCGACGAGGGCTTGATCCGACACTCCAGAACCAAGTTGTGCTGCTTGGGGATGGAGCTCCGGATTTCGATGACCCGGAAGGGTGGTACCAAGCTGCCCGAAGGGTGTCCCGAAACAGGGAAGCAAACGAGGCCTTTGTGGAGACAAACCGGAACATGACACGCAATTCCGCTCGTCCTACTCCACCCATGCAAAAACCCGGAAGTGCATTCATTCCCACACGGAAAGTATTTCCGATGGTGGTTCCGCCTGCTCCTATTAGGAACCCTAGCCCCCCTCCCTCGAAGAGTGGCCCTGCCCCGATGGATGTTGACCGCATGCGCGGAAAAGGCCACGGAACCATCACTTGCTTCCGATGCCGACAACCAGGCCACTATGCCCGCGAGTGCCCCCAAGCCTTTGACATCCGGCTTATGACCACAGAGGAGAAGCTTGAGCTCCTTCCAGAGTTCCTCGTGCTTGCAGACATAAGCGGAGTGCCCACTGCGGAAGGAATTTCCGAAAATGTGGAACATGGTGCATCGGAAGTGGAAGATGCATCGGATTTTGTGACGTGCAGCGGGTGAGATGTGTGCCCCTGCTGCCTGTACATAACCGGTTTGCCTGTCTTGAAGTAGAGAATGAAAAGCCCCCACACCCCTCATTTCGTACAGACCCACCGGATAAAGTCACACAAAAACCAAATCCAACACCCCATCCATCCCGCATCCGCCCTTGGGAGAGACGCCTCCTGAAGCGCTATGATGTTGCTGCCACCCCTGGCCCCAAGTCACTAGTCATTAAGGTGGAGATCCAGATGACAGATACAGCGGAAGTCAAATCCGGACCCGCCTTGTCGATTGCGGGGCCACTGGTCAGTTTATGGACCGGGACTATGTGGAACGGAACCGACTGACCACACGGAAGTTGCAACGTGCAATCCCGGTGTTCAATGTGGATGGAAGTCCCAATGAGGCAGGGTCCATCACGGAGATAGTAGACACAATTCTCCGCTACGATGGACACTCAGAACGCATTTTCTTTGCAGTCACCAGCCTGGGGAAGCAAGACGTCATCCTCGGATTTACCTGGTTTCAGGAGCACAACCCGGAGATCAATTGGCAGACTTGGAAGGTACTGATGAGTCGATGCCCAGCCAAGTGTCACATGTGTCGGTCGGAAGTGCGGAAGGAGCGCCAGGAGCAGTGGAAGACCGAACGGCTCATACAGACATGTTGTTCTGGCCCCCATCCACTGCTTGCAGAAGAAGGCTCGGAAGCGGAATTTGAACCGGGTCCCACTTTCGATTCCGATTCTGATTCTGATTCCGATTCCGACTCCGACGTCATCCGACTCGGCCCGGAAGATCTTGTTAGTATTTGAAAAAAGTATTGAAAGTGATATGATTTAATCCCTGAACGTGAGATAAATCGAGTGTGAATCAAAGGTAGCAAGAATATCTGCACACACAATTAAATATGTGTGTCTTATGATATATGCTATTGAGAGCTTTAACCAATGTAAAGTAGAGCAAAATAGAATAGGATTTCGCTGCTAGAATGTAGCGTACAAGTTGTGGTATTTAACGATTGAAGAAAACTCTTGGTTTTCTTGGATGTGATGTAACTGGAACAAAGGATAGACGCAAGAGAAATGTCAGGGTTAGTGTCGACGTGTACATGTTGGTTAGGGGTTGAATTGTATTGATAAAAGGGGTGTATGGCATGTGGGGAGGAATAGGGGAAGAGGTTCGAGATTTGTACAGGGCCGATCCGTCAAGTCGCGTCCCTTGATTAGATCATGTGATCATATGATGTGTAGGTCTTGGGACCGGGATCAGTGTGCTTGTGTAGGACGTATAGGGGAGTTCTGGACTGTGAGAGCATATGGTATGGTTTCCTGCATCATCGGGGTGATCTTGGTGCGTGGATTGAGTAGGTTCGAACGTGTGTGTTGGAGTTCAGCGATCTCGGGGATGGGTTGGAGCGAGTATGTGCATGTGCGGGTGTGGGTTGTTGGTTCTGTTTGATATCACGAGTGTGGTAATGAGTATAGTGATACGATATAGTATTTCTTCAGTGTTTCTAACAGAAGATACTCTGCGGAAGGGGAGCGCTTGCTGTACGTAAACCTTCCACCGGAAGCGGAACACATCCGTGCCTCCAGAAATATTTCGCAACGCCTTGCTGAAGCCTCCAAGAGGCATGATAGAGTGGAGGCGGAAATTCCGGAGTACCTGCGGGAGTTCGAGGACGTCTTTGCCAGGGAGTCGTTTGATGCCCTGCCTCCACGGAAGCTATGGGACCATGCCATCGAGTTAGAGCCTGGGTCGAAGCCCACCAACTGCAAGGTCTACCCGCTGTCACCCAAGGAGCAGGTGGAGCTCGATGCATTCCTTGCGGAAAACCTCCGTACAGGGAGGATCCGCCCTTCCAAGTCACCCATGGCATCTCCGGTGTTCTTCATCAAGAAGAAGGACGGCTCACTCAGACTGGTGCAGGATTACCAGGCCTTGAATGCGATCACGATCAAGAACCGGTACCCCATTCCACTCATTTCTGAACTAATCACACAACTCCGTGGGGCGAGGTACTTCACTAAGCTGGAAGGCCGCATTCCGCACCAACCGAGGACTCTTTGAGCCACAGGTCATGTTCTTTGGCCTCACCAACAGTCCCGCCACATTCCAGACGATGATGAATGACATTTTCCGTGACATGATAGCAGAAGGGGTTGTCTGCGTCTACCTCGATGACATCCTCATCTTCACAAAAACAATGTCGGAACATCGGGAAGTCGTGCAGAGAGTTCTGGAACGGCTCCGGGAATACAACCTGTGTCTCAAGCCGGAAAAGTGTGAATTTGAGTGGACGCGGATAGAGTATCTTGGGGTGATTGTGTCAGAAGGAAAGGTGGAAATGGACCCAGTCAAAGTTTCCGGTGTATTGGATTGGCCTGTGCCGCGGAACAAGAAAGAGGTCCAGTCCTTCATTGGGTTTGTCAATTTCTACCGGCGGTTCGTCAAGGACTTCTCCTGCCACGCTTGTGCCCTCTTCAACCTCACCAAGAAGGAGGGTGGATGGCAGTGGGGAGAGCCAGAACAGGCCTCCTTTGACAAACTCAAGGAGCTGATCACTTCCGCCCCGGTCCTGATCTTTCCCGATGACGCTCGCCCTTATCGAGTTGAGGCGGATTCTTCCGACATAGCTACCAGAGCGGTCTTGTCACAACAGTCATCGGAAGATGATGGGGGATGGCATCCGATTGCCTTCTTCTCTAAAAGCCTTAGTCCAGTCGAGCGGAACTATGAGATCCACGACAAGGAGATGCTGGCAATCATCCGAGCGCTGGAGGAGTGGCGACACTTCCTCGAGGGTGCTCTATGCCCGTTTGAGATCTGGACAGACCACAAGAACCTCGAGTATTTCCGCACGTCTAAGAAGTTGAACCGACGACAAGCGCGATGGTCCATACACCTGTCCCGGTTCGACTTCATGCTCCACCACCGCCCCGGCCGCACCATGGGCAAGCCCGATGCCCTATCCCGTCGTGCGGATCATGGAAGCGGAAGTGGAGACAATGCAGATATGACACTGCTCCGCCCTAGTCTCTTTGCAATCCGCGCCCTAGAAGGAGTGACTGCAGTTGGGGTGGAAGCAGAAATGCTCTGGGACATCCGGAGGCAGTACCGGAATGGAGAGAAGGAGGAGTCGGTGGTGAAGGTGGTGGAGGAACTTCGGAAAGGGCACTCACGGTCTGTACGGGCAGTGGAATGGTCGGAACGTGATGGACTGCTCCACTTCAGAGGCAAGGTCTATGTTCACGGTGGGGCGGACCTCCGCCGCCGCATCGTGTCCCAGCACCATGACACATGAGTCGCTGGGCATGCTGGCAGGTGGAAGACGCTGGAGTTAGTGGCTCGGAATTACTGGTGGCCTCAGATGTCCTGCTACATTGGACAGTACGTGAAGACATGTGACCTTTGTCTCTGAACCAAAGCGCAACGACATCCGCCCGTCGGAGAACTTGTTCTGCTCCCAATTCCCGAATCCCGCTGGGACACCATCAGTGTCGACTTCATCGTTGAACTCCGAGAGTCTCATGGCTATGACGCGATCATGAACGTCGTGGACTCGGTAATAAAGGTGTCCCACTTCATTCCGACGCACACGACGATCACAGCCCTCGGAGCAGCCCGCCTGTTCCTTGCACATGTCTGGAAGTTGCATGGGCTCCCGAAGAAAGTTGTTTCCGACCGAGGTCCGCAGTTTGTCGCAGAACTGACTCGGGAGCTCTACCGCCTGCTCGGCATAAAGCTGGCTACCACCACAGTGTACCATCCACAGGGTGATGGACAGACGGAACGGGTCAATCAGGAGTTGGAGCAATATCTCTGCCTCTTTGTCAATGAGAGGCAGGATGACTGGGATGAGTTACTTCCACTGGCGGAATTCCAATACAACAACCATGTACATTCCGCCACACAACAGACTCCCTTCATGCTTGACTCCAGACGACACCCGCGGATGGGCTTCGAACCACGCCAGGCTGAGTCCCGACTCGAGACGGTCAATGAGTTCTGAGACCGCATGGACTCCACCCTTTCGGAAGCCAAGTCGGCCCTTGTGAAGGCCAAGGATGACATGGCAAGGTACTACAACCAACGCCGGGTTCCTGCCCCGGAGTACCAAGTTGGAGACAAGGTGTATCTAGATGCAAGTGACATCCACACCACACGCCCTTTGCAGAAGCTTGCCCACCGCTACCTTGGGCCCTTCACAGTGATGCGGAGGGTTGGACGGAATGCATACCACCTCCGACTTCCGATGTCCATGTCCCGCCTCCACCCCGTCTTCAACGTGGTGAAGTTACTCCCTATGCTTGAGGACCCAATTCCAGGTCAGAAGGCTCGTCCGCCACCTCCACCGGAAATTGTAGATGGGGAAGAGCACTATGTGGTGGAACGGATCCTGGACAGCTGGTTTGTGCGAGGACGACTCCAATTCCTTGTGAAATGGGAAGGGTATGGGTATGAGGAGAATTCATGGGTCCCGGAGCAAGATGTTTCTGCTCCAGACAAACTCCGTGAGTTCTATAGGACACACCCGGGTGCCCCTCGCTGAATCTGCTCGCTGGCATTTCAATCCCTCGTGTCCCGTGCTTCGAGGACGCAGCACTCTAGAGGGGGGTGATGTCAGGGGACACCCTGTTTTCCATTTCCAATTCCGACACCACACCCAGTTCTGACTCCATTTCCGACTCCGCTTCCAGTTCCGATCCCATCTCCACTTCCGCTTTTGGAAATGACTCCGCTTCTGGGAGAACTTCCACCAGTTCTGTTCGCCCTGCCAGTTCCACTCCAATTTCCGACTTCCGCTCTCGGAACAGTGTTGAAAATCAAGCGACTCGGGTAATAGGTGGCATCAAGGGTCGATCAAGGGTCAGGGAGGTCAGGAGGATGCAGGGTTGATGGCAGGTGCCAAGTGTTGTCCCTGGCTGCGCAGCGTAGTATAATACGGGCTCACTGACATTGGGGGTCCTTAGACTTTTCTCTTTGGATTTCCCCTTGTCAGGTGAGAATCCCCTCTCTTGTATACTCTGTTCATTTATACATACTTTGGATTTCCCCTTGTCAGTTGTGTGGTAGTGTGATCTCCACAACCAGCCAGGGTTGCCCTTACACCATGAGCCATTGAAGTTCACGCCAGAAAATTGATGTGAACTTGGAGTCTTGGTCTGAGACAATGGAGTCTGGGACTCCATGAAGTCTGACAGCTTCTTTGAGGAACAGTGATGCTACTCCCTTGGCTGTTATGCTTGTTGTTGTCATGACGAGGTGTATGTGTGACATGAGTTGATCTATGATTACCATCAGGTAATCATGGCCATTCAACTTGGGAAAGGGGCCCATGAAGTCAATGCTGATTGACTGCCACAGCCTGTCTGGAATGGGTGGGCTGTGTAGCAGGCCCTTGAGTGGCTGGGTGCCAGTTTTGTTTATCTGGCACCTGGCACACAAGGTACAGAATGCCTCAATGTCAGGCCCATGCCTTGCCACCAGTATGACCTTCGAATATAGTTTAAAGTCTTCATGTGGCCATAGTGGCCAACAATGCAGTGCACATGATCAATTATGATTTCAATCAGCCTCCTTCCCCCTTGAAAAATGTTCTGGTGAATGGAAATTGTTGTGAAACCCGAGACGAATCAGCGGCCCTGAAGCCCGCACGTGCGCTTACACACCACTTCCCCGGCTCCTCATTCCTAGCTGATACTCGACCCATTGGTTGGCTCCATCTTCCCACTCCATCCCCATATGCCCCACTAGCTCCATAGTATATACCTTTATATTCACGTACGACACGTCCCCATGACTCGACTCCACCCCGGCCATAACCCCAGGCATCGATCCCCATCCATTCTGCCATTCGCTTACATTTACACATCCCCCCACGCCCCACATTCGATCTCAATACCTACTAGCTAGTGTTCCGAGTAGTATAAAGTAGCTACCCATGTACATTGAACAATCAGACAGTTGTCCCTGTCCATTTCCGCGCTATTCCCAGTCTAAGGCCCTTCGTTGTGATCACTGCCACTCCAGCCTAAGTGGCACAGTCTACCGAGATATTTGTACACTAAAATATGTAGTATAGTCCCACCAAGTTACTTTCTGAACGTCTATCGCGCCCGCCGGTCCACTGGAAGCATCATCGAGCTTTCCTCTAACATCCCCAGTCCAATCTATTAAAAGGCTTTTATTACAGAACAAGAGAAATCACATCCCTCTTGAGCTGATTCTTGGTCCAAATCAGCCCATCACTGATGCTGAACCTTGGGTGGGCATCCAGGTGTGCCATGCTATTTGAAAACATGGTGTCCTGGTGGTACATGTTGTGTAGGACCTTTGGCAGGTCCATGTTCTGCTTGACGCACACACACAATGGTACACCATCATTGCCAGCAGCAATAACTGAACATTGTCATTGCTGTCTGTGGTGACATTCATTTGGGGCTCCTTTGAGAAGCCTTCATTTAACATAGCAGACTCTATGGCCCATACCTCTATCTTTTCTGCAAGGCGAGTGGATTGCCTTGCAGCCAGCAGCTTGATCTATCTGTTATGATATACGCAACTATGTTATTTAAATCATCCTTATATATAGAAACTAACAAAAGAAACATAAGAAGAATCTATTTAAGAATGGAAATGACACTCATGACATCATAGACATTGATACGCGCAAGCGGCAGATGACATCAAGATCGGTAGCTACCTTATCTATTGATTAGATAAGATACAGGAATGAGGGCATCAGCCACGTGTGGCCGATCAGAGACAGTGTGCTTGTCGGCAGATGGCATTGGCCATGATGTCGACAGGCGCCAGGCCACAGGCACCGAGGAGGTGTGGGCACCAAACGCCGCAGAGATACAGAGACTGCGCAGGAGCACTGGACGTCACAGAATGACAACAGAACATCATTCCAAATACATATGCTCAATCAGCTGCCCCACAGAAGAGGAACAGATATGGAGGCCCCATCACCAAGAGCAGCATTTATGTTGCACAAGAGGAATTTAATTTTCATTTCCTATTGTACTCCATGACATGACCAGCTGATTACTATCCTAACATCATGTAGACAGGAGCTTTGTATAGTAGGTACAAGACTCTATTCCAAAGCCTATCACCCCTGTTATTATCCCCATCTTTTTCATGGCTTTATGACTGCAAATAGTCACCCCTTTATTTACACATAGTTTTTTGACCCATTTACCCATTATCCTGAACACTGATAAAGGCTTCACTTCAACTGTAGACTGGGGGTTCATATATCTTGTACCCTCCACTTTGTACTAGTACTAGTCTGGTACTCTTCACCAACTATGTAGCCACTTCACACAAGGACTTCTTGGTTCCCTGCATTCGGGTGTCTTGAATTCATTGACACCCGCTATTAAACCCTGAAAGAACCAATCTTGACATTTGACCCAGACTGTGAGCTGCTGCCCTCTGCCCAATAGTTTTATGATATATATCAGATTAAAATGTTTTGATAAATGACTTCTATTGCTTAGCGGCTGGGACCACTATATTTGCCCTTTCGCTGTGTGCTGACTAAGCTCTGTGGGGCGCGTCCGTCACTGATGGATGCTGGTCACGTGACCGCATTGATGGATAAATGGGTTCAATCTAGAGAACGGCTGTCTCAAAAGGCTTCGCTTTTGAGATAGTTTAGAGTAGGCAGTAATAGTAGACTCTCAACGAAGATTTGGAGAAAATTATCAAGGATTAAGTTCTGTAGCTATCAAACAAGACTACAGACACTTCAGGAGGTGAAACAGTAAATTCTGGATGATTGGTTCGTAGGCACTCCTTTAGAGGCCTTCACCAACAGGCTCAGAGTGATTCCAATGATTTGGAGCAAGTGTAAGGGCAACCCTAGCTGGTTGTGGAGATCACACTATCACACAACTGACAAGGGGAAATCCAAAGTATATATAACTGAACTGAGTATACAAGAGAGGGGATTCTCACCTGACAAGGGGAAATCCGAAGAGAAAAGTCTAAGGACCCCCAATGTCAGCAAGCCTGTATTATACTATGCTCCACAGCCAGGGACAACACTTGGCACTTGCCATCAACCTGTCATGACTTGTCTATTTCCCTTACCTCACTGTCTCTATGTTCCTCCTCATTGCTCCTCCTGCAGCTTCACCTGACTTCACCCTACCCTTCGACCACTCCTCCTCCATGTTCGCTCCATTCGCTCTTCACCTCGTTCGCCGAACGACCATTCGCTGCTCGCATCATTCGCCAGCAGGCATGCCATCAAACACAATCAACACCCTCTACCCGGCGTATTGGTTCATCACTGGCCCCATCATCTTCCTGATCCAAGCCCTTTAGGTGTTCATATGGCCGGAATGCATTCGCGGGATGTCCTACCCGTAGGTCGTGTGGGATCAACCCAACAGACGAAGAGTCCGTGCAGGGTAGCATATATGCAGGTCCCAAGGCGTGTTTTCGTATATAAGTACCTTTGTCCCCTGTCCTCCCTGTCGTTTCATGTTCACACTCCTCTTTCATTCTATTGTACCTGTGTTTCATCTATTTGTATCATGACTGCACACCCCTATCCAACCCTGACTCCAGACGGCCTCTTTCCTATTTGCTGATATCATACGAGCATTCGATATAAGTAGTCTACATTCGCATGTATATTCCCCAGTTCAATTATCATATGTCTATCTTGTGCAAAACTTGACCTCACTGTGATCATCGTCTTGAGCCCTCCCCTGTAGATTCCTATCTTCAACCAGAGGAGGACTTAAGCACCACTGGTGAGTTTTCATACGTCACCTTCGTTACCTTAGCCTTTGAACTATTATCTGTGCTGTCGGCGAAGGGCTCCGAAGGAGCGCCTGTGCCGGCGAAAGGATTGTTGCTACCTAAACAACCTTTCTGTGGCACCTTGCACGTTACGTTGTCAAGTGCCACGGGCTATTTCGCTATGACTGTAGATAGGGCGAGCTCTGCTTGGGAAGCCCTCTTATCTTCTGAACATTTATTGGTTTGCCTTATTCGCTGAACGGCACATCTATTCGCACAAGGTATTCGGGCATTCGCTGTGTTCACTAATACACGATATTAACGCCTAAAAACCAATCTTGACACAACCCTGCATCACCCTGACCTCCCTTTACCCTTGATCAACCCTTGATGCCACATACTACGCGAGTTGCTTGACTTCCGACACTGTTCCGAGAGTGGAAGTCGGAAAGTGGAGTGGAATTGGCAAAGCGAATAGAACTAGTGGAAGTCGGAATCATTTCCGAAAGCGGAGTTGGAGATGGAATTGGAACCGGAAGCAGAGTTGGAAATGGAGTTGGAACTTGGTGTGGTGTCAGAACTGGAAAACAGGGTGTCCCCTGACAGTAAGGAGGATTGGTGTCAGCGAGCCCGTATTATACTTGTAGAGGACAGGAATTATAGGCAGTAGGTATGGACTTGTTGCTCAAAAGAATAGACTAGAAAACAATTCACTCTCTCAGTGAATTTAGTTGTCACTGTAAATATATTATACACTACCTAGAAAACAATTCACTACAGAGGATTTCTAGGTTAATAAATCGAAAGAATGCTAGACTAATTTACTTGCCTCTCTCAGTGAATTTAGTTGTCACTGAGAGAGGGGGAAACTGTTTCACTGCGCATGTACTACTACCCGGCCCTTTAGCGCCCAAGAGCTCGCGCGTCGAAGTCATTTCAGACTCCGCTGGGTGCAGCCGCTTGTGAAAGTAGGAATAACAAGATGAAATGGGGAGATAGGGAGTGAGTGGAAAATTTCGAAAATAACCAGAGAAATGGATGCATGATACAAGAACAACATGAGAAGAAATTGAGAAAGCACACAACAAATTGGATATATTATGCTTGATTTTGGTGCAGGAGCATCAATGCACCCAACACGCCCCCTCAAGCTTAATATATTCCGATTTGCTCGTTGAGGATCTTCACTCTAGGACTAGAAAGTCCTTTGGTGAGGATATCTGCCAACATTTGTTCGGTTGGCAAATAAACGAGCTTGGCTTGTTGATTTTTGATTATATCTCGAAGGAAATATAATCTGATGTCGAAATGTTTGGTTCTCGTGTGTTGTTGAGTGCCATACGTGATGGCAATGGCTGATTGATTGTCTGAATAAATTTTGATGGGTCTGTTCAGTGGTTGGAATATTTCAGAAATAAAATGGCGCATCCAAAGAGCCTCTTTGCCCGCATGGGTCAGGGCGACGAATTCGGCTTCAGTTGATGAGAGGGCTACTATCGACTGTTTCTGGCAACTCCATGAAACAGTGCCTCCATCAATCTGAAATAAGTATGCCGAATACGAACGCCTATGACTCTGTGAACCCCAATCCGCATCTGAATACCCCATCAAGCCGTCTCGATTTCTTCCAAGTGTGAGCTTGTAATGCTTCGTGCCTTTCAAATATTTGAAGACACGTTTGACCGCATTCCAATGTGTGCCACCTGGATTTTCGAGGAATTGCGAAAGCAATGACACCGCAAATGCAATGTCAGGTCGAGTGGCTACAGCTGCCCACATCAGTGATCCTATAGCTTGCCTGTACGGGAACTTCGATATGGCTTTCTTGCCTCTCTCTGTAGAAGGACATTGGTCTTTAGATAATTTTACGGCTGGATCAAGAGGCGTAGCGTAAGTCTTTGCATCTTCGAGATTGAATTTTTTGATGATCTTCTCGATGTATGCAGGTTGTGAAATTGCAATAGTTTTCTTCTGCCAGTCTCTTTCGATTTTGAGATTCAATAGCCAATGAATCTCGCCTAGATCTTTCATACTGAAGACCTGAGCAAGATCTCGTTTGACTTCGTCCAGGATTGACTGATTCTCAGCTGTGATGGTGAGATCATCCACAGCTGTTGCAATGATCACATGCCCCTTTCCGCCACGTCTATAAAATACAGCCCCATCTGTGGCTGACGTAGTGAATCCTAATTTGTGGAATTCACCACTTAGACGTTTGTACCATTCCCTTCCAGATTGTTTGAGGCCATAGAGTGCTTTCTTCAAAAGTAGCACTTCGTCTTTGTCTCTAGACTCATATCCATACGGCTGCTTCATGTAAATAGGTTCAGGTAGTGTAGCATTGAGGTATGCATAGTCCACGTCCATTTGATGGATAGGCCAGTCATTCCTAGCAGCAATGGCGCATATGATCCGTAGGGAGGATAACCGAGCAACAGGTGAGTATGTCTCATCATAGTCGACTCCAAACTTCTGTGTGAAGCCTTGGGCGACCATTCTCGATTTAGGCATTATTGGTTTCCCTTCTGGATTACGCTTCCAAAGGTAGACCCATTTATTACCGACAATATTGGCTCCAGGAGGTGGTTTGGCTCGTTCCCACACTCCCTTGTCGATTAGGGCCTCATACTCTTTGTCCATTGATTTCTTCCATATAGGATTATTCAGAGCTTCGTCTGCATTGCTAGGTTCAATTTGACTCAAATCCGGCGTCTTGTTATTGTTTTGACCGTCGGTTAGAAACGCACTGATGGCACACTCATAGCTACTGATGCCATCAATCTCGGAGGATAATTCTTGGTCGAATAAAACTTCTTTATGGTCCTCAACGTCCTCATAAGCTAGCGTAGTCATATGTGCGCCAGCTTGTCTCTGGGTTTGAGATCTTGTTACGGGACCTGATGGGGCCGGCTGCACTTGTTGTTGACGGATCCTTTCGCTTCTCCTTATCGGTTCAGCTTCTCTAGGTCTGTCATCAACTCCCTGAATAGGTTGCAGCTTTTCAAGATATTCCTCTGGTGCATTTTCATCAATTTCTTCGATCTTTGCCTCTTCACTGACTAAGCGACCGGGCACAGGCACTGATGCCGGAATGGCCTTCTTCTCCTCTCTAGACGTAGGTAGCTTGGATTCCTCAATAGAAATGATTGGGACCTTTCCCTTCTTCATCTCTGAATCAAACACAACATTCCGCTCGACAGAAACTTTGTGCGAGTCAGGCCAATAAATATAATGACCATGGCTCTGCGCAGAAATTCCTATCCACCGAGCTCTTTTGGCACGAGCTTCCAATTTATCTCCCTGAGTGACCTTAACATAGACTTCAGTTCCCCACGCGTGAATGTCTTTGAGATTCGGTTTCTCATGGTGGATCATCTCGTAGGGCGTTTTATCCGGTAGAGCTCTTGTGTGTGTCCTGTTCCTAAGATAATTGGCATGCTGTATTGCATAGCCCCATAATATCTTAGGAAGGCCTGATTCTAACAGCATGGCACGAGTTCTCTCAGTGAGAGTTCGGTTCAGACGTTCGGCAACACCATTAGACTCTGGTGTGTCGTGTACCGTCAACTGATGCTTCGTGCCTTGTTTGGCTAGATGCTGTTCGAATTCAGAGCTCGTATACTCGCCCCCTCGATCAGAAACAAGTGCCTTGATGTGCACATTTCTCTGTCGAAGCATTAAAGCCTCATAGAGCTTGTACTTTGAGAATGCTTCTGATTTGTTCGCCATGAGATAGATCACCGATTCTCTTGAGTAATCATCGATAAAGGAGACATAATATGACTTCTTATCGATTGTGAGGTGCCTTGCAGGTCCCCAGACATCAGAATAAATTCTGTCACCGAATTTTGACGTTCGGTCTCTGGGTTCTCGAGGAAGAGGTTTGCGTGCAATCTTGGCCTGAATACACGCATCGCAGACAATTCTATCGCCTGTGGAGCTCAGTTCAATGCCCAATATCATGCCATGATTTAATAGATGTTGTAGGGACTTCTGTGAGATATGCCCCATTTTTTGATGAATTTCCATGGCAGACAAACACATATGGGCTTGAGCACTTGGTGACTGGAGGTCTAGTCGATATAAACCATTGACCTTCGGTGCTTGCATCAATACCTTTCCAACAGCGTTAGATATCGTGCATTTCTGGCCACTGAGTCGAATGTCGTAGCCAGCATCATCGCACCGACCGATTGAGACGAGGGTAGCAGCAATTTTTGGAGCATAATACGTATCTTGCAATGTGACTTCTACTGTTTTATCTCCAACCTTGTTGGATAATACAAGCAGTCCTGAACCGAAGGCATCAAAAGTGCCTTTGTTGGCTGCTCGGATAGTCCTCGGCTGTGAGAATTGACAGTAGTTCCTCAATAAATTTTTGTGAGGAGTCATATGCGATGTCGTTCCGGTGTCGAGTATAACTATAACCCCTGAGGATGTGCTCAAATTGAAATTAGAGCACTCGTCAAAATTGGTGAAGGCAAGATGCCCATCACCACTTTCCTCAGAAGAGGACTCTTCTTCGGCAACATTCGCTTTTGCTTTACCCTTCTTCTTCTCCTTGGCTTTGGCTTTTTTCTTCTGACGTGGTCCTTGACCTTCTTTACCACCTCCTTTAGCCCAGCAATTTTCGATAGAATGTCCAGGCTTTTTGCAGTTGGTGCATATATGCGCCTTCTGCCCCTTCTGGTCCTTCTTAGTAGATGAACCAATAAACACCTGCTCTTCTTGCGGGAGTGTTTTCTTCCTGTCATACTGAGCCTTTAGTACCCTAATAATATTATCAGGGACCAATGGCATCCCGCATTCTTCAAGCGAAGTGGTGAGGGCATTCATGACTGCCTCATAGGATGGTGGAAGTGACGCAAGGATGATGTCCATAAATTCTTCTTCGGAAACTCTGGCTCCCATCTCATTAAGACGAGCATATAGGTCTTGGGCCTTGTCCAAATGATCTCTCAAGTCTCCATCCTCAGGACATCTCATACTGCGGAGTTGTCTCTGCAGGCTGGTGAGGACCATCTTGGGCTTTTTGGTCATCTCATTGACCAGTGCATCCCAAGTCTCTTTTGCTGTCTTCTGCTTCTGTAGCATCAGGGGCTAATGACTCTGACACTGAGACGATGATTTGGGTCTTGGCTTGTCCTTCTCTAGCAAGGTATCTCTCCAGCTTCTCCTCAGCCTTATCCATCTGAGTTTCCTCAGCTTCTGTAAGAATATGGCCTGGGGGCATAACTGGAGGATCAGGAGGTCGAGTGACTCTCCCTTCTACATGCTTGAGTAGATTTTTGGACTCGAAATAGCTGATGAGAGTGGCTCGCCACAATGGCCAATTACTTCCATCAGTAGCAAGCTTCTCAACACCCAATAGCTTCTCAGAAGTGTCTCCGGGGCCCATAACCCTGTAGAGGACAGGAATTATAGGCAGTAGGTATGGACTTGTTGCTCAAAGAATAGACTAGAAAACAATTCACTCTCTCAGTGAATTTAGTTGTCACTGTAAATATATTATACACTACCTAGAAAACAATTCACTACAGAGGATTTCTAGGTTAATAAATCGAAAGAATGCTAGACTAATTTACTTGCCTCTCTCAGTGAATTTAGTTGTCACTGAGAGAGGGGGAAACTGTTTCACTGCGCATGTACTACTACCCGGCCCTTTAGCGCCCAAGAGCTCGCGCGTCGAAGTCATTTCAGACTCCGCTGGGTGCAGCCGCTTGTGAAAGTAGGAATAACAAGATGAAATGGGGAGATAGGGAGTGAGTGGAAAATTTCGAAAATAACCAGAGAAATGGATGCATGATACAAGAACAACATGAGAAGAAATTGAGAAAGCACACAACAAAATTGGATATATTATGCTTGATTTTGGTGCAGGAGCATCAATGCACCCAACAATACTACGCTCTGGACCCAGGGACAACACTTGGCACTCGCCATCAACCTTGCATCCCCCTGACCCTTAATTGACCCTTGATCCCACCTATTATGCGAGTCGCTTGAC
>WHVA01000641.1:0-56040 GCA_015179125.1 Gautieria morchelliformis | reverse complement strand
CAATAGACGCGGAGATACTGCTCAAGGGTCTGATTAGTACGTTCCGTTTGTCCGTCTCCTTCGGGTGATAACCGGAAGTGAAGTGGAGCTTCATGTCGAGAGCCTTGCCGAGTGTGCGGAAAAAGGAGGACACGAATTCGGATCCACGGTCGGAAGTGACATGGGAAGGATTCCGTGCTTGGAAAAGACGTGGAGCACAAGAAGCTGTGCGAGCTGGGCGGAAGTTATGGTGTCGTAGGTCGGAATAAAGATGGACTGCTTTGTAGGCGGTCAACGATCACTAGAATGGTATCATAGCCGGATGACTTAGGAAGTTTCTCAATGAAATCCATGGATATCGAATTCCACGGTTGTTCCGGGATCGGAAGTTGCTTCAGGAGGCCGTAGGGTTTGTGACGTTGAGGCTTGGCTCGCATACAGGTGGTGCATGACTTGCAGTAGTCTTGGACCATCGTGCGGAGGAGAGGCCAAGTATAGGTACGTCGGATTATGTCGAGGGTTTTGTTCTGGCCTTGGTGTCCTGAGAGCGGATGATCATGGCTTTGCTGGAGCACGCGAAGTCGTAGATGGTTTGTATCCGGAACGTAAATCCGGGACTTGTACCGGAGAAATACTCGGAATCGAGGGACCATCCAGGACTGGTGGGGTCATCGAGGTGGGCTGCGGAGATGGGGTCGGAACGAAGTGCGGAACGGATGTCGGAATGGAGAGACTCGGTGTCCATAATGATTGAGGCACGGAGTAGTGGAAACTGCAATGCTGTGGCACACAGGGACGATGCCAGTTGCTCAGTGGAGAATACTGGGCGGAAGTTGTGCGGATTAACGCTGGCATAGTCGCTACTTCCCTCTTTTGGGTAGACGTCCCAACATCTAGTGAGCGCGTCGGGTTTAGCTCTGAGCTTTCCGGGGCGGAAACGGATCACCATATTGAACTGTGAGAGGTATTCAGACCAGCGGACTTGATGGCGAGTCAAAATCATAGTAGTTGCAAAATACGCAAGGTTCTTATGATCCATTACAACGTCGATCGGATAGGTTGGACCTTCGAGTAGTGTCTCCAGATTTTGAAGGCTTTGAAAATCGCAAGTAGTTCCTTATCGTGGACGTCGTAGTTGAGTTCCGGGGCGGAAAAGGTGCGGGAATGAAAAGCGATCGGATGAATTTCTCCGTCATCGGGGGAAATGATGGAAAGAATGGCGGCTAGCGCGTAGTCGGAAGCGTCGGTTTCGAGTACAAGTTGGGCGTCAGGAATCCAGAAACCGAGTATGGGAGCCGTGGTGAAGGCCGATTTGAGAGCTTCAAATGCGGAATGGCATTCCGGAGTGAAATTCCATGGGGCACCCTTCCTGGTGAGACGCGTAAGCGGAACAGTAATGTCGGAAAAATTATAAATGAAACGCCGGTAAAAATTGGCGAAGCCAAGGAAAGACTGCACATCCTTAACACGTCGTGGTTCCAGCCATTCTTGAATTGCCTTGACTTTGTCCTCTGCCATGGTAAGACCTGTTGGAGAGAGGATGTAGCCGAGGTATTCGACCGTGTCGCGGTGCCATTCACATTTCTCTGCTTTGGCATAGAGATGGTGTTTGCGTAGGCAGCGGAGTACTTCGCGGACATGTTCCCGATGTTTTTCCGGTGTGTCGGAATAGATGAGGATGTCATCAATGTAGACTAGGACGCATACGTCGAGGAGGTCGGAAAATACGTCGTTCATGAATCGCTGAAAAGCGGCGGGAGCGTTGGTTAGACCAAAAGGCATGACAGTCCACTCAAAAGCACCGTAGCGGGTGCGGAAGGTGGTTTTCCACTCGTCACCTTCCCGGATGCGGACAAGGTGATAAGCGTGCCGGAGGTCAATTTTGGTGTAGATCTTTGCCCTGCGGGGAGTGTCGAGGAGGTCGGAAATGCGCGGAAGCGGATATTTGTCCTTCTTAGTAAGGGCATTGAGTCCGCGGAAATCGACGCAGAGGCGGAGAGATCCATCCTTCTTCTTGACGAAGAGGACAGGAGCGCCGTGCGGAGACAGCAAAGGGCGGATAAAGCCCATGTTGAGATGTTCATCGACGAACTCGCGGAGAGTTAGGAGTTCACTTTGCGAAAGGGAGTAGATTGGTCCAAGGGGCGGAGATGCTCCTTCTTCCAAATCTATCTTCAAATCGTAAGGTCGATGTTCAGCAGGTTTGTCGGCTTTGGCCTTATTGAACACGTCCGGGAAGTCAAGATATTCTTCCGGAACTGAGCTCATGTCGACCGGAGCGGAAGTCGAGGTGGAACGAGCCTTGACTGAAGCCGAATCGGAGAGGTGAAGCTGGAAAATGGTCGTATCTTCTTGCCGTTGCAATACGCGGAAAGCGGTGGCGGAAACGAGCGCAATTCGAGGAGCTTCGAGGGGCGGAGGTGCTAAAGCGGGACCGGAGTGTGGAACTGAATCCACGAGCGGAGATGCAGAAGAGGCCTGAGCCATCTTTGCGGACGACGTCGGAATAGATGGAAGTTGATCCGGGGTACGGAACTGTATTTGACCCAATGCCCAGTTAATCGACGGATTATATCGGGTGAGCCAATTGTGTCCTAGTACAACGGAGCAGCTAGCATCTAGCGGAGTAACGTAAAACGTAACTTCATGGTTGTCCCCAGTAGCGAAACGGATAGATAGATCCACAACTTGGGAAATTCCCGTGTTGGAAGACCCGTCGAAAAGGTGGAGCGGAATTGTCGGAATGTTGCGGGTCGGAAGTTTATGTTTCAAAACAAAGTCGGAGTCGAGGAAACAATGAGTCGAACCGGAGTCGACCAGTGCTGTAAACGGGGGTGCGGAAATGGTGTTGGAAGTGAGCGGAACAGAGAGAGAGTCGGAGGACGAAAGAGCGGATGCGTTGAGTTTAACCTCGTTTGTCGCACGAATGGGGTCAACACAGCCCTCAGCTCGTGCGGAGGCCGGAGGACTGCTGACTATTTTTTTGAATCCGCAGCGGGAACCGCTTTGGATTTCTCTTCCGTCTTTGCTGCGCGGCCCTTGGCCTTAGCAGCGGAGGCGGAAGCGCGAGTGCAGTCGCGAGCGACATGACCTCCTTTGCCGCAGAAGAGGCAAAGGTTGTTGTCCATGCGACGCTGGCGTTCTACGGGGGTTAGTTTTCCGTCCTTCCCAAGTTTGTCGGAAAGGTCCGGAGTGCTCTTCCGAGCGTTGGTGTTGGAACCAGAGGCCTGGTTATTGCGAGGGGTTTTGTTGTTGTTGTTCCGGTTGCCGGAGTTGGATCCGGAACTGTTGTTGTTGTTGTTTCCGGAGTTGGTGTTTCCGGAATTAGTCTTCTTCTTGTCTTTATCTGACTTCTTGTCGGAAGACTTGTTGTTTTTGTTCTGGGCGGAAGTTTCACGAGCGATCTCGGAATGTCTTTCCCAGTAGCGTGAATCGATGGATTGAGCGAGGTTGCGGAGGTCGGTAAGGGTGGCGGGTTTTCCGACGCGGGCAATTTCATCCTTGATGCAGGATGGCAAGCCCATGTAAACTGGCATCGGAGTGCTGCTTCTCCCCATTGGACTCGAGGAGCGAGCTGCTGGAATGTGACGATATATTTAGCTATCTTATGAGTGTCTTTCATACGAAGCTTATCGAGTTCATTTTCCGCATCGGCTTCCATATCAAATGGTCCGAAGTTGCTGCGGAGTTCGGAAATGAAATTGGGGTAATCGTCGGCCCAGTCGACGAGAGCGAACGGATCCATGAGGGCGGGTTCTAAATAGTCGAGCGCCGTGCCTCGGAGATAGGAAAGGGCATAATTGACCTTTCGTTCGTCGTTGGGAAAGGCGTCGGGACGATCACGGAAATTGAGTTGAAGCTGGACCAGAAATGGCTGGAGCTTCTTGGGGTCGGAACCGTCGAACTGATCTGGTT
Source organism: Gautieria morchelliformis (assembly GCA_015179125.1). Classification (NCBI taxonomy): domain Eukaryota; kingdom Fungi; phylum Basidiomycota; class Agaricomycetes; order Gomphales; family Gomphaceae; genus Gautieria; species Gautieria morchelliformis. Next base: position 52,146 of record WHVA01000641.1, on the reverse strand, counting down.
CGCGGACCTTTGTCTTGGGGTGTGGTGGTGCTTGGGCCGGGCGCTGCAGCTGTCCGGCTAGCATGGCGATGGCTTGTGCAAGATCTGGAACTGGCGTGGGCAGAACTGGGTTGGCGGGAATCTGAGGTGGAATTGGAGGTGGAGGACCGCCTGGGGGACCGCCGGGTGGGCCGCCATGAGGGCCGCCTGGAGGGCCGCCTGGAGGTGGTCCTGGTGGAGGTGGTGGTGGTGGAGCTGGGTGTCGGAATGACGCTGCTGTTTGTTCGCCGCTGCTACTCGTTGAATTCCCGTCATAGTCGGGATTTTCGTCAGGATTAGCATCGGGAACTTCTTCGAAACGTTGCGGAAAACCATCGGAAAGCTCATCGTCGGCACGAGAGCTGCTGGAGGGTTCCGCGTGCCTTGGTGCTGCGGATCTAAGACTGCCAAAATAAGAGAGAGCTTCGACAGCTCCTGCTCGAGCTGAAGTAGCTGTGGTACGAGGAGGCATAGTGATAGTTATCGGGTGGGAATCAGATAATACTGTTACGTATCGTGATTTCCACTAAGTCGGAACTGGAAAGGACAGCGGCTTCAACTTATAGGTTGCGCCCCCGATGAACTATCGTCCTAAGTATTTCGGAACTGGAGTCGGAAGTCGGAAAGTACTGAGCCAAAGGTTTGGTCGGAACTTGAGTCAGAACTGAGGCGGAAGGCGGAAGAGACTGAGATCTTGCTAGACTCGCTGTACTAAGAACAGGAGATGGAGCGAAGGAAATCAAGTGTCGAAGGTGATTATCTGATTGCAGAATAACAGACATACATGAGGGGTTTTATACAAAGCGCAGAACAACAAGTAATGGTATTGTACTAAGTAAATTCTGGAGGAAGCGGAAGTTGAGTACAATGTGTGGGAACTAACTATTGGGAACAATGGGACTACAAAGGGGGTTCAGGGTAAGGTAGAACAATGGCAAAGAACAAGGCGGATAAGTACAATAGGGATCGGAAGAAACGGAAGTACGGAAATGGTATCTTGCTGTGCTCAGGGTCGAGTACGGAAGCCGGTGTCTGGAGGTGGCCAGGGGTACTGAAAGAACAAGGGAGGAGGATTGCAGATATTGCGGATGTTGCAGGTGATGCGGATGTCGGAATAGAGTCGGAGGTAGCGCGGAGGACATGCGGAGGTGGCGGAGATGGTTGATCGGAACAGTCGTAACAACGTCAGTCGAACCGCAACGTCAAGAAGTTTATAACCGACAACGGTGGTGAATACACATCTAAGTCATATGAGAGCTATCTCCGTAGCCATGGCGTACAACACCTTCTCACAGCACCATACACATCCACTGAAAATGGGATTGTCGAGCAAAGCCACCGAATGTTACGACCGATCATTTCCGACGTCCGACCCTCAGTTCCGCCACACATTCCGCCCCTCCGACATTTCCGCAACACATTCCGCCCATCCGATATTTCCGACATTCCGCCCCTTGTACATTTTCCTTGTTCTTTCGACTCTATTACTCAGACCCACCGGACCCGCTTATTCGTTCATCAAAAACATATATCCGGTCATCCTTGTAGTTCGTTGTCAGATATGTTTTCTCGACCCCTTGTTCTTTGCCATTGTTCTACCTTACCCTGAACCCCCCTTGTAGTCCCATTGTTCCCAATAGTTAGTTCCCACACATTGTCTACTCGACTTCCGCTTCCCCCGGAATTTGCTTAGTACAAAACCATTACTTGTTGTTCTGCGCTTTGTATAAAAACCCCCTCATGTATGTCTGTTATTCTGTAATCAGATAATCACCTTCGATACTTGATTTCCTTCGCTCCATCTCCTGTTCTTAGCGCAGCGAGTCTAGCAAGATCTCAGTTCTCTCCGCCTCCCGCCTTCCACCTCAGTTCCAATTCAAGTTCCGACCAAACCTTTGGTTCAGTACCTTCCAACTTCCGACTCAGTTCCGAAATACCTAGGACGATAGTTCATCGGGGGCGCAACCCATAAGTTGAAGCCGCTGTCCTTTCCAGTTCCGACTTAGTGGAAATCTCGATACGTAACAGTATTATCTGATTGCCACCCGATAACTATCACTATGCCTCCTCGTACCACAGCTACTTCAGCTCAAGCAGGAGCTGTCGAAGCTCTCTCTTATTTTGGCAGTCTTAGATCCGCAGCACCAAGGCACGCGGAACCCTCTGGCAGCTCTTGTGCCGACGATGAGCTCTCTGATGCCTTTCCGCAACGTTTCGAAGAAGTTCCCGACGCTAATCCCGACGACAATCCCGACTATGACGGGAATTCGACGAGTAGCAGCGGCGAACAAACAGCAGCGTCATTCCGACACCCAGCTCCACCACCACCACCTCCACCAGGACCACCTCCAGGCGGCCCTCATGGCGGCCCACCCGGCGGTCCTCCACCTCCAATTCCACCTCAGATTCCCGCCAACCCAGTTCCGCCCGTGCCAGTTCCGGATCTTGCACAAGCCATCGCCATGCTAGCCGGACAACTCCAGCGCCCGGCCCAAGCACCACCACGACCCAAGACAAAGGTCCGCAAACCAGATCAGTTCGACGGTTCTGGTCCAGCTTCAACTCAATTTCCGTGATCGTCCCGACACCTTTCCCGACGACGAACGGAAGGTCAACTATGCCCTTTCCTATCTCCGAGGCACGGCTCTCGACTACTTCGAGTCCGCCCTCATGGATCCGTTCGCTATCGCCGACTGGGCCGACAATTACCACAACTTCGTTTCCGAACTCCGCAGCAACTTCGGACCATTTGACATGGAAGCCGATGCGGAAAATGAACTCGATAAGCTTCGTATGAAAGACACTCATAAGATAGCTAAATATATCGTCACATTCCAGCAGCTCGCTCCTCGAGTCCAATGGGGAGAAGCAGCACTCCGACGCCAGTTTTACATGGGCTTGCCATCCCGCATCAAGGATGAAATTGCCCGCGACGGAAAACCCGCCACCCTTACCGACCTCCGCAACCTCGCCCAATCCATCGATTCGTGCTACTGGGAAAGACACTCCGAGATTGCTCGCGAAACTTCCGCGCAGAACAAGAACGACAAGTCTTCCGACAAGAAGTCTGATAAAGACAAGAAGAAGACTAATTCCGGAAACAACAACTCCGGAAACAACAACAACAACAGTTCCGGATCCAACTCCGGCAACCGGAACAACAACAACAACACCCCTCGCAATAACCAGGCCTCTGGTTCCAACACCAACGCCCGGAAGAGCACTCCGGACCTTTCCGACAAACTTGGGAAAGACGGAAAACTAACCCCTGTAGAACACCAGCGTCGCATGGACAACAACCTTTGCCTCTTTTGCGGCAAAGGCGGTCACGTCGCTCGCGACTGCACTCGCGCTTCCGCCTCCGCTGCTAAGGCCAAAGGCCGGGCAGCAAAGATGGAAGAGAAATCCAAAGCGGTTCCCGCTGCGGATTCAAAAAAATAGTCAGCAGTCCTCCGGCCTCCGCACGAGCTGAGGGCTGTGTTGACCCCATTCGTGCGACAAACGAGGTTAAACTCAACGCATCCGCTCTTTCGTCCTCCGACTCCCTCTCTGTTCCGCTCACTTCCGACACCATTTCCGCACCCCCGTTTACAGCACTGGTCGACTCCGGTTCGACTCACTGTTTCCTTGATTCCGACTTTGTTTTGAAACATAAACTTCCGACCCGCAACATTCCGACTATTCCGCTCCGCCTTTTCAACGGATCTTCCAACACGGGAATTTCCCAAGTTGTGGATCTGTCTATCCATTTCGCTACTGGGGACAACCATGAAGTTATGTTTTACGTTACTCCACTAGATGCTAGCTGTTCCATTGTACTAGGACACAATTGGCTCACCCGATATAATCCGTCGATTAACTGGGCATTGGGTCAAATACAGTTCTGTACCCCGGATCAACTTCCGTCTATTCCGACGTCGTCCGCAAAGATGGCCCAGGCCTCTTCTGCAACTCCGCTCGTGGATTCAGTTCCGCACTCCGGTCCCGCTTTAGCACCTCCGTCCCTCGAAGCTCCTCGAATTGCGCTCGTTTCCGCCACCGCTTTCCGCGTATTGCAACGGCAAGATGATACGACCGTTTTCCAGCTTCACCTCTCCGACTCGGCTTCAGTCAAGGCTCGTTCCGCCTCGACTTCCTCTCCGGTCAATATGAGCTCAGTTCCGGAAGAATATCGTGACTTCCCGGACGTGTTCAATAAGTCCAAAGCCGACAAACCTGCTGAACATCGACCTTACGATCTGAAGATAGATCTGGAAGAAGGAGCATCTCTGCCCCTTGGACCGATCTACTCCCTTTCGCAAAGTGAACTCCTAACTCTCCGCGAGTTCGTCGATGAACATCTCAACATGGGCTTTATCCGCCCTTCGCTGTCTCCGCACAGCGCCCTGGTCCTTTTCGTCAAAAAGAAGGATGGATCTCTCCGCCTCTGCGTCGATTTCCGCGGACTCAATGCCCTCACCAAAAAGGACAAATATCCGCTTCCGCGCATTTCTGACTTACTCGACACTCCCCGCAGGGCGAAGATCTACACCAAAATTGACCTCCGGCACGCTTATCACCTTGTCCGCATCCGGGAAGGTGACGAGTGGAAAACCACCTTCCGCACCCGCTACGGTGCTTTTGAGTGGACTGTCATGCCTTTTGGTCTAACCAACGCTCCCGCCGCTTTTCAGCGATTCATGAACGACATATTTTCCGACCTCCTCGACGTATGCGTCTTAGTCTACATTGACGACATCCTCATCTATTCCGACTCACCGGAAAAACATTGGGAACATGTCCGCGAAGTACTCCGCCGTCTACGCAAACACCATCTCTACGCAAAAGCCGAGAAATGCGAATGGCATCGCGACACGGTTGAATACCCGGCAAAATGGCTAAACTGAAAGTTAGGATTGTTGCAAAAGGATTCACTCAATTTGCAGGTCAAGATTACCACGACACTTTTTCACCTGTTGCTCGCCTGGACTCTTTCCGTTTAGTCTTATCTTTAGCCGCTACCAACAACTAGGAGATCCACCAATTAGACGTAAAAACTGCTTTCCTCCACTCTGACCTCGACGAGGAGATCTATATGGAGCAAGCCGAAGGTAGTATCGCGCCAGGGGACGAAAACCTAGTATGCCGGCTATGGAAGGGTTTGTATGGGCTCAAGCAGTCTGGCCGCCAGTGGAACAAAACACTGGACAAGGCGATGGTAGCCCACCAGTTTGTCCGAAACCCCGTCGACCACTGTGTCTATAGCCGCTCCACCAATCTCGGCAAATCCATTATCGTGATTCACACGGACGATATGGCGGCCACCGCTAGTACCACTGCCGAAATGGACTCGATTGTTCGCGACCTACAAACTCAAATAGACATCACCGATCTAGGTGAAATTCGCTGGATGTTAGGCATCGAGATTGCCCGCGACCGGACAACGAGAACCATATCACTGAGTCAGATGTCTTACATCGAGCGCATCACCAAGCGATTCAACCTAGACACAGCCCACCCCATCTGGACCCCACTACGTGTAGACGCTAAAGGTCTCTCCTCCGACCAGTCACCCTCGAGCCCAGAGGAGATCGCCACTATGTCCAGAATTCCCTACCGTGCCGCCATAGGCTCCTTGATGTACGTTTCGATGTGCACCCGCCCAGACATCACCTTTGCCGTCAACCGCCTCTCGCAATTCTCCATAAACCCCGGAGAACCTCACTGTACCGCTGTTAAACATGTCCTGATATACTTGAACTCCACTCGCACACACCGTCTTGTCCTCGGGGGCATCTCCCCCTCCGTCTTACTCACCGGCTCTGCAGACTCAGACTACGCATCTGAAGCTGACAGCAGGAAATCGGTCTCAGGATACGTCTTCTTCCTTGGCGGCAGTGTGATAACCTGGAGCTCCAAGAAACAGTCCTCTGTCACCACATCCAGCTGTGAAGCCGAATACTCCTCTGCATGCCACGCGTCGAAAGAGGCCGTCTGGTTACGAAGCCTCATAAAACTCCTTGGCCATGAACAGAAGCTTGCGACGCGCATCCAGAGTGACAACATGGGCACAATATCCATCATTAAAGATCCTTCTTATCATGTGAGGTCGAAACATTTCGACGTTCAGCACCACTATGTCTGTGAATGCGTACACGCTTCGGAACTCGAGTTCTACTACGTACCAATGTCTCACATGATTGCCGACATCCTCACGAAAGCTCTGCCTAGACCTGCACACGATAAACTCGCGAAGCTCCTTGGCATAGGCTCCAATCCCTGATATGGCCTTTCCATCGAGGGGGAGTGTTAGAAATCAATGTCATACCTACATGGACCCACATCTACTCCACGTCATCAGTTCCAATTCCACTACTCCGCTCCCTTCCTCAGTCGTTCATGCACCACGAATGTCTGAGGTAAGAACGCATAGTTACGTTCACTGTTCTCTGCATATTACTTACCTGCACTGTAGCTTACTATAGTGCAGGTAATAAATAGTTGTTCATGCACCACGAATGTCTGAGCTTACTATAGTGCAGATCCCAACACTGAGGATGCCGTTGAGGTGCAGGGAGTGGCTGAGGAGGTGCAGGGAGTGGTTGCAGATTTGGAGCTGGTTGTGGCTTAGGTGCAGCCTGAGCACAAGGGTGAAATCATCTGGCTGTGGAAGGGGGGAGAGGTGCATCATGTGCATGTCTGTTTGCCTGCTCCCAGCCCTTTTAGCCTTCTACATCAAGTCCTTGGCTTTACATAAGAATAAAGTACATAAAGTACATATTTATACATTACAAAATATAATACCTGTAGTTTCGGCATACCTGGCATGACAGCAGTGCGTTGTGCTATGACATGGGGTAGCGCGACTGAGTCACGTGACTGCCTGGCACCTCATTGCAGCCTCGTTCCTGCCACGCACGACGAGCAGCCTTCCCTCCTACCACAACCACTCGACGCCTTCCTCTCTTCTGCTAAATTTATCAGCATGAAATTGTTCGGCCGACTATAACATCCACTTTCGCCGCTTAGGTTTTCCCAGGTGGAAGAACAACCCACGTTGCATTTACACCCGTTTGCAGTACCTAAGGCGCGCGTCGGATTTGCTTCCGTTTTAGCGCGCAAACTTCGAACAACGATATCTTGCTTGATATCGCTCCGATTCGCTTGAAATTTCATATCTGAAGCTATGTGGACCATAGCTAGGGCATAGAACTAAAAAATCCGAATAAAACAAGCATTTTTTATTTTGCATTTTGGGTGCTGAGGGGGGAACAATGTCAAGCTTAGCTTACTGTATGTAGTTCAATGCAGGTTTTAATTTTGTTTGCTACTTTGTACTAATGGTGAGAACCCACTACAGGAGAATCTCCAGAAGAGGGTGTCATAGGATTGGAGAGGAAGGGCTTAGCTTCTTCTGACATTGGATCAGTGAGATCTGACGGTAGGCGTTCATTCTCAATGTCGGATTTCCTCCTGTGTAGCATAAGCCCTGAAATCTTTGATCCCTTCCGCACCGAGTGCCAATGCACCATAAGGCAACTTCGCCGATCCTGACACGTTCTTGAGCTCGGAAACCGCGGGGGCGCACACGTATGCGGTGGGGTGAGGGGCGCAGAGGTGCTGGGGTGGGCGAGCTGGTATAGGAGGACGGGGTGGTGGGGGAGCGGGCGGCGGCGGGTGTGGGTGCGGGTGCGGGTGCAGGTGCAGGTGCGGGTGCAGGTACGGGTGCAGGTACGGGTGCAGGTGTGGGTGCGATTGCAGCACGGACGACACGGAGCTCATCGTGAGGAGACTGGGCATACGGTTAGCAGGGTGCGGGGGCGTCGACACACCTTGACACCCAGGGGACTCCACGCAGGGGACATGGGGGATACCGGCCCAAACGGCAGCCGGTAGAGGGACGGGAGCGCGGACGTGACACGACTGGGCTGGCGGCCCTCGAGGCGTGCGAGAGCGTCGCCGCGGTTGGTGTTGCGGTAGCGCGTGGAGGCGTGGGACGTGGCGGTGGTCATCGCGAGGGTGTTGACGGTAGGAGTGATGGAGCCGCGGTCGGTTGGGGTGCGGGTGGACGACAGGAAGGAACTGCTCGTGCTTGTACGAGTAGAAGGGGTGCTTCAAGTACAATGGTGGACTTGTAGTTGGGACGCGTGACAGCCCTTTCAGCGAGGATGTAAAGTAAGCATAAGTAGCAAACTCACCAATAAAAACGGGATAGTGGCCATTCGACACCTGAAAATTACACTTGAGTTGGGGTTCAGCATTGGGAGTAAGGGTGCAAATGCTGTCGCACGATTCATGTCATAGAATTCTTGGTCAGGGTGTGTGTTTCGGGAACTTCCGTTCTCCTTGTATGTACTACCCACACCATTGCTCATATGCCTCGCCCTGGCAACCCTAAACCTGTTCGTCACATGTACAGCAAGGATCTGCGGGATCGCGTTATACACCAAAAATTCAAGCTCAACAAGAAATCAACCGATATTGCAATTGACCTCGATATGTCACTACGTGTAGTTCAACGCACAATCAAACTCTGGCGGGATGTTGGAGACATTGTGGCAGAGCCAAAGCGGCTATCTCATGGGTCAAAAATGACCTCAGCTCAGAGTGAAGTAAGTAATTCATGTCTGTGTTTAGCTGTAGCTTATTTTATTTTATAACAGTTTCTTCTTGCGCTTCTTGAACGCTCGCCCGATCTTTACCTCGATGAGCTTGTCGAAGAGCTAGAGGTGCAGCATGGTATTTTAGTAAGTATATCAACTGTCTGGAGGACGCTTCGACATCTTGGCTTGCAAAGAAAGAAAGTGAGTCATTAAATCCTCGAAGAATGACAACCTTTATATTTGTCTCCAACCCAGCTTTCACGGGCAGCCGCAGAGCGCTGTGAAGCCTCGCGGACTGCTTTCCAGTTTCGTATTGGTAGTGAACCACCGGACCGTTTGGTTTTCACAGATGAAAGCGCAATTGACCTTCGCACAACGTATAGACTAATGGGATGGGCTTACAAGGGATGTAGGCCTCGAGTGCGAGCACGTTTCCAAAGGGGCGAAAGGTAACGATTTGTGCACGGGCCTCCATTATTGTATCGCTAATATCCACTCAGATTTTCAATCCTTCCGGCGCTCTCACAAGATGGAATCATCTATAGCCATATCAAATTAGGGGCATACGACGGTCCAGAGTTCCTTGGGTTTCTGAAGGGCCTTTTAGAGGTAATGAACCCTTACCCGGCACCACAGAGTGTTCTTGTTATGGATAACTGCGCCATTCACCACATACCTGAGGTTTCACTCTTATGTGCCCAAAGGTTTTTACCATTATAAACTGTTTTCACTAGTGTCTAATCTTGCATTTGCAGAGGAATCAAACTGATGTATCTTCCGCCGTACTCGCCCGATCTCAACCCGATCGAAGAATCATTCTCCTTCATCAAAGCTCACCTCAGACGTCATGGTGCCGAGTTCCGTGCATGTGTTGCAAGTAAGGAGAGGGCTGAGCTATTCATGTTTCTCTACGAGGCACTGGATCAGATTACACGCAGACATGCGCGAGGGTGGATGAAGGACTGTGGCTATCTGTAGTGCAGTTGTACTACTGTAATGTAATTTTTTTGTTGTCAGAATGTTGAAAATTATCTGCAATGTGATGGATGATATTGGTAAACAACACTTAGTAGTGCAAAAAGTACTCATTGGCCAATTACGTGCGTCGAGTATCGTAGTATTGTGATAATTCCTACAGTGGCTACAGGATCTCATAATATTATATGCGTTACATGCGGTCTTTCCCAGCTCATCCTCTCTCTTCACCTGTCATTTCCCCCTCCTCGACTCTCTCTTCACTTGTCATTTCCCCCTCCTCGACTCTCTCTTCACCTGTCATTTCCCCCTCATTAACATAATCCCAACTCTCTGGCAGGTCTGAAAGAGATTCAAGCCCAATCATTACATACTGCTCGTATGGCTTGGTGGCCTGTAAAGTGTACTCATCGGCGTTCACCTTAACGAAGTCTGGTGTCAGCCATTCCAGAGCAGTCTCCCGAGAAAGCATTAACCATTGAATCAAGAGTTTGGAGAATGGCTTGAAGCCCTTGGAGAATTTTTTCGCGGCATCCTGTTGCTTTAACCTATCAAGGAAACTTCCCCTAGCTTGTAACACAGGTAACTCGTCGGAGAGCATCGTTTGACGGTAATTCTGTTCTAGTTGCCCGAGTGCCCCCTTGGTCTCCAGAATCTCCAGAATCGACCAAAATAAAACCCATATAAACGACTCCAGGTCATCAATTACTTGGTGCACAACTTGCGTTCCAGAGTCCCAAGCAACAATCAGCACCTGAGACATGAAAGGCAGCGTACCCTAGAACCATGTAAATCACAAGCCGCACACAGCAACTAAAGACCCACCGAGCGATGCTTTGCTAATTCCCGCTTCTGATCCATCCAACAAATCGCCTGGTCCCCATCGCATATGAATCCCACACATCTAGTAACTTCTCGAGTCACGGCAAAACTGAAGCAAACATTAAAAAAAACGAAAGGACTGATGTGGAATACGGTACGTACTCTGCCACAGGCGGCCGCTCAGCTTCATCCATCAGCATGACGTTCCCGACGCTTATGTCACGGTGCAACCAGCCGTTCTTAAACAGCCCAAAATGCCCTGTCGATCACCATTATAGGTAAATCATGTCCGATGACCTCTTCGTTCACATACCCAACATGGCGTGCACTATGCAACGCACGAGCAATCGAGGACTTTGTGCAGCTCGCAGTGACGTCCCTCGGGTCTCAAAAACAGATCGCATATGTACTCGTTCGTCAGGCCTAACCCCGGCGTATGGCTCTGGCACACACACGGGCCAATACGTTGCGTCATCAGGTATGAGCTTATCCATTCCGTCCTTGACAGGGTATGAGACAAGTGTCAGGGGACCACCTGTTCTTCTTTTTATTTGCCTTCCTTGCATCTCCCTTGTTGCATCCTTCCCTATTCCTTCCTGTGTTGCCACCAGTTGTGTGGCTTGCTTATGTCATTGTGTAGCAGCTATATAGTTCATCGCTGAGGTAAGGAGATCCTCACTCTGTTCTCTTTGGATCTCCTCTACCTCAGGTACGCTGTCTTGTATTTACCTGCTCACTGTCGACTTATTATATACTACTTTGGATCTCCTCTACCTCAGGTGCCGCTCTAGGGAGTAGAGCACCTGTTAGAGTCGCCCTTACAGTAGAACAGAGTCCCCCCCTGAAGACCGACGGTTCGGACTGGGCGTACCGAACGCGATGGGTTTCCGCGTTGCGTACGTCGCTTCCGTGACGTCCCTCTTCCTCCTCGAAGACTGGCAGCCTGGCTGGAGATTGCGCAGACCGAACGTGGAAGGATCCCACGTTGCGTTAGCAGCTGCCACCGGTGTCTTTCTTCGAGGCCTTTTCCTCGTGTTCCCGCGAGAGAGTGTACTGTTCTGGACGGCACTATAAACCGCTGCGCAATGCCAGTAGGGTGCACCGCCCTCTGAAGGCCAAGGCGACACCATAAACCACCAACCCCCTAATTCCTTATCCCGACTTATCTACAATCCGAGTACCTGTCATCTACTACGCACCGCACACCCTCACGATGCCACCCTTCGATCCGTCCTACCCTTCGTGCCTCAACTTCATACCCTCATGTCCGACCACCTTCGTGTCCCTCCTATCCGACTCCCCATCCACGACACGAATCCTCCTTGCGTTTCCCATCTCAGTTCTTTAAATTATATTCTGTTCAATGAAGGAAATAACATATAGGGTCAGATAAGGGAGGGCACGCAGGAGCTATAAGACGCATCCACGACCATCGACTACTGTCCGTGTCAAAGGCTGAGGTGGCGTCAGATTTACACTAGGAGTGACGGAGAGTAGCACGCCTCAACGGAAGTGATATGTGACGTGGCACTACGATGAACCGCCGTTGAACATCAACATCTCTGACGCCTTCTGGAGGTCGCATGAGCCGCACCCAGCCTCCAAATCATTCCAGACACGTAGCAACAGCCCTGCACGCTCAGGTGCACATGCGCCCACCCACGAAGACTGCCTGCACACCCATCTCGTGCAGTCGCTTCTCCAGCGCATGCCACGGCTCCTCCCGCCACAGGTTGACTGCCACCTTCTGTCGACTACGCCGATGCCCATGAGGACCCGCAGGATACTGCAGACACCCCCCGCCGTGCGTCGCGCCGCCCCTCCCGCTTCGCCACGATGCCCAACCGCACCTCGACGTCGTACAGCCCCAGGGCATGCGGTACCGGCGACCCACGGTGCCCCTAGAACCACGAAACCCCTTCGCCGCCGCGCAGGCTTCCGCCACGCCTCGCTGTAGCCGCACGGCCACCGCACCCCTTCCCCCACGTGCACCTCCCTCCCTGCTCGTCACGCATGCTGCACAGCCCCGATACCGTGCGTATACGTGCCAAGTGCCTCGGGACCTCCGCAGACCGGCCGGAATTGAGGTCGATATGTGCGTGGCATGGCGCGTGATGCGCCCTTCGTCGCACCCATCTCATAGGGATTTTCAAGAAGCATCAAGTCCCTTCGACGCGGCGCAGGCTGCGCACGTTGCGCACTAATTGCCAGCCCCGCCACTGTCCCTTCCGTCTCTTACTCGGCGCTCCCTGTACAGGGACTCATGAGGCGAGCCCAGTTCAGCGCACCAGGGTCCGGCCAGCAAGGACCTCGGCCTGGTGCACGGCACTGCGGCAGGAGTGGGGTTAGGGCCAGATGAGTGGAAGGAGGGTCAGGATGTATGAGCTGAGAACGCACCCGGGAAAGCACAGGTACCGCGCAACCCGTCACGATCCGCCGCGTCTCCATGTGTCTCCCTCGCACTCCCATCTGACCTTTCTCCACCACCCATCCATGATGCACGACCACGACGAGCCACGGCGGTCCACGGTAGTGCGACACCGACCCCTACGGACCCGTGGGACCTTGCGACCGCCAATCCGCGCGCGCACACGCGCACGCACGACGCGGAGCTACGCGAAGCTACGCGGCCCTGTGCCAACGACCGCGCCGCTGCGCTTGCGCGCACTCGCCTCCATCCGCGCATGCACGCGCACCTGCCCAGCTGCGAGCTAGGCAACGACTCGGCATCAGCGAGCCCGTGACGCGCGACGCGCCGTCCGATGCCGACGTCCCCCCCGGACCCACACGGCACCGCGAGCACCCCACGGGATCTAGGGGCCTTACAGCACCCCTACTACCGCGCTACCGCCCACATCGCACGCGTCGCGACGTCACGAACGCGCGCGAGGTTCGGTACCGATGGACGCGCCGCCGCGCGCCCGCTCACGCACGCAATTGCGGCCACGTGGGGACGTGCCGAACGGACCCCTCCACGCAGGCCGCAGCCCCATGTCCGAAGCGTACACGCAGTCGCGTCCTGCACCGTGACCTCAGCCCCACGCACGCACACGCAAGGTATGGCAGTGCTTCGGTGCATGGACAACGCCACACGCGCCCATGTGCACGGCGCTCCACCACCCCATGCTGCATGCTGCAGCGAGCTCAGAGGCATGCGGGGACGAGCGGTACGCATGGAGAGTTGCGTGACAGGTGCGCGGCGCGCTGAACGCCGTCGGGAGCAGGACGACATCTGGGGCACGCAATGTGGGACATCCACGGGGATGTCAGGGAATGCGTGGCTGGGAGGACTCGAGTATGATCGGTGCAGGAGCACGGGAACGTGCGCCGGGCGCGGAGTGAGGGCGACTCTCTACGCGATGGGTTTCCGCGTTGCGTACGTCGCTTCCGTGACGTCCCTGCACATGCGTACCTTCCGCTCCCGTTCCGCACGGACTTCCCACATCGATCCGCACAGACCATACCTGCACTTCCGCACGCGCTCGGTACCTCACTCGAGCCCGACACTCTCACACGCTGCACAGCCAATTAGAACGCGCACGTCGGGACGCCGTGGGCTAAGAGGGGAGGTGAGAGCCAAGAGCCCCGCACTCTTGCTCAAGCCAGAAGTCCTCCGCCAGCTCCAGCGCACAATCAGAGATTCTATGCGCACCATAGACGCTTCGATGCATGCGCCACGGTCCCGCATTGCGCTGCGTCGAAGGCAGCTGCCATGGAGGCACGCTCGGTTGGATCCAGAGGTCGTGTTACCTAATGTCGGTGTCGGGGTACGTGTAGGCGCCGCGTACGTGGGCGAGCAACACGACGGCGACGCCCTCGTCATCGTGTGCGGTGTTATACGATGCACACTCGCTGTCGGCAGAGCCAGGCGCATGGCCCCAAACGCCAGCGCGTTCGGCGGCGCGACGCACGCGAGGCCCCGTACCGACGGACGTGCCGCCGTGCGCTGGCGCGCCACCCGCTCATGCACGCACAAACGTACACGCATGCCCGTCAGCATAGCGGTGGAAATGCCGAGGTTGCAAAGGAGCCCACCCTCACGCAGAGGCGGCCGCCACTCGCAAAACACGCAGCCGCACTCCCGCACCTGGTGGGCCAACTTCACCCGACTACACACAGCGCGAGGCCGCGCTGCCACCCAGATGATGTCGCCATGAGAGACCCGCATGTCACGCAGGCCAGGCAGCTTGCCGATCGCCACGCGGCACACCCGGGCCTTGTAGAGGGAGACCGCGCTCCTGCCATGTCACGACAAACGTGCGCCGCGCGTGCCAGTGTGTATGGTGCCGCGCGACCCCCGTCTCTTCGCCCGCCACGCTGCAGCGCGACACCCCGCCCCATGTCGGATTCGCACAGCCGGTGCTGACACAGCTCACACGGCCCAGTAGTGCAGCGCGAGCGCGGTGTTTCATCCAACGAGCGAAAGGCGGGCCTACCTACCTGGCACGTACCCTGTCACCCCACCACTCCGCACCTTTCCTTCCTCTCCCGCACCGCACGATGACATGCGTCGGGACGACGCACCGTAGAAGAGGGGGTGAAAGTCACTCACTGCGTAAGGCGCACGTGCACACCCGCACGCCTCTCCAGGCTCCCGCATGTACTTGCCTCCCCGCATGCATGCACGCACACATATCCGGCTGTGTCCTGAGCGACGTTCCCTGCGTCCATGAACGTGTGACGGACATCCCCTAGGTCCGAGAAGCACACGTCGCTTCAGAACTGAAGGCGCACCGCCAGGATGATGCGCGCATGCCACGAAGCTCAGCGGAGGAACGGCAAGCACCCCACGCGAGGATGCAGGCAGCCGCAGGTGCTACAACACGCCACGCACACCCATGTCGTCGTAAGGGGGGCTTGCCCACCGATGTCCCGCACATACGGATGTTGGCGACGCACAGGCTTGGATGCGCACACCCCGGGCATGCTTGGTCCTTCCACCATGCGCCAGTGTTACCTCATTCCCAGCGGCCACGAAAGTGCTGCATAACCGCGCAGCCGGACACCTCCCTCCATGCCTCGTCGAGACCCCCCACACACCTTCTGACGTCGCCTCACGACCTGTTGCCAGGCCGCACCGACTTCGACGGCGATGAGTGGATAGCGACATGCGTTCCCTAGAGCGTTGGACATACTGAGATGGCCTGGGGTGGGATATGTGACATCCAGGATATCGCCCGCTGTCAGAAGTGTGCACCTTGCATACAATGCACACCTCCGTGGGTGCTGGAGCATGATGCCCATAGGTACTCTGCACTCTATGGCTCTCCTCTCAAGTTCCAGTGGCCACACAACCCGCACCGTGCGACCATGAGACGAGACGCGGACATCGTGGCGGTGTCACCCACGCCCGTGACCACCGCGACATACCCACGTGCGCATGCCTGCCCTAGGAATACTGCAGCAGACGCTTTGCCACAAGGCTGATGCACTTGTGCCTCCGCATGGGCAAACCGCACCCCCGCATGGGTTGCCACGCCATGCCAGCGGGTCGAAGTTCCCTTGGGTGCAGGCACATGCCCATCCGCGCAAGCCCGGTGTGCCTTGCACGCTATATGGACACGCTTGTACTGCCCCACACGTGCCCGTGTGCGTGTCCCGCCATTGCATCCCCCCCAGTGTGTCCTGCGGCAGTCGCGACCCCCCCACCATTGTGGCTGCAGACGGGGGGTGGCACATTCAACGTACTCTGCTCCCCTGCTCCCCATTCATGCACGCTCCACACACCTCTAGCCTCTCTGTGTTTGCTGCGCACCGTTGTCACGGCCCCCACTGCGCCCTCCCACTTTGGATCAGTGGTTGGACCAAGTGCTGACTGAGACCTTATGCGTCGGGACGTCGCATTCTAGAAGGGGGGTGATGTCAGGGGACCACCTGTTCTTCTTTTTATTTGCCTTCCTTGCATCTCCCTTGTTGCATCCTTCCCTATTCCTTCCTGTGTTGCCACCAGTTGTGTGGCTTGCTTATGTCATTGTGTAGCAGCTATATAGTTCATCGCTGAGGTAAGGAGATCCTCACTCTGTTCTCTTTGGATCTCCTCTACCTCAGGTACGCTGTCTTGTATTTACCTGCTCACTGTCGACTTATTATATACTACTTTGGATCTCCTCTACCTCAGGTGCCGCTCTAGGGAGTAGAGCACCTGTTAGAGTCGCCCTTACAACAAGGATGTCTGGCAGTCCAAATCCGCCCGATAACGCTCCAAACATTGTGCCTTCTTCGTTATGGGTTTTCAATGGCCATGAATCTTTCAGAATGACAGTGTCCGGCAAGAGAAAAGATATGCCTCCCTTCAACCTCAAGGGTTCTCGACCGTCAGTCTCTTTTCCAGGCTGAGAACGTGGGGGTTGGTGACTTCGTAAGTTATACCGGTGAGTGGACAAAGGTTGAGCGGGAGAACCATCGGTGGCGGTTGCATCTTCAAACCCAATTGTTAACTACTGGCCCAGATCTCTAAACGTCAAAACGCACCCTTCTTGACCAAAAGATACACACGCGTTGCTCGTCCGCGAACGCAACGTCGGTCACAAAGTGTTTTCGAAATCTTGAATATACCCCTCTCGGGAATCGCAATGTCTGTGATGGTACGAGTAGTATCGATTCCAGCGTGGTTTGTGTCGGTCCAAGAATTAATCCCAACCACTCCGCGGACAAATCCTTTAAAGCCTCCCTCCTTCGAGAGGTCAAGTTCCGGCGTAACAACCAGACCCATGCGAGAATAAAATCTGAAGCGCACCCCCATCATTGCGTTGTTGAAATGGATAACAGTGATGAAGAGTCTATCCAATCGGTGTGTGAACATACAGCGCGCGTACGTGCTTGACTGCAGGATCAAACCAGGCCAGTTCTTCTTCACCTCTACGCAAATTTCAGCCTCGTTCCATGAGAACTTCGGCTTCGAGCCTCGGCTCTCACCAACAGACTGACAACCAACAAGGTCTGGTTTTAGGGGGGAGTCTGTGTCAAGTCCTTCAGCCATTTCCCGACCGTTCACGTAAAACTGAAGACCTCGGTGGATATTGCCATTCGGCAGCTTTTGGGAGGAGATGGACAGAATCTGGTTGAGTAACCACTCCAACGGCGCATAATGAGCGCTTTCTGGACCAGTGCGGCTGGGCCATTCCTTGAAAGTCTCGGTTGGGCTGTCCCAGAACACGCCAGGTTTCAGTTTGGATAGGACAGCGTCGACAATTTTTTGATCCGCCCAACAGCGCTCTTCAAGCAGAGAATTACTCTCGAATATTGCACCGGAGAACTCGCCCTTCATCAGGTTTTTCAAATCATCCTGGGTCCGAATGTGTGATTCATGAGATTTACTGGAACTGGCGCTATATGGTGTGCTCGTCATCAATGGAGGCTTGAGAGATTGGGGCGGTGTTGATGGCATCTGGAATAACAAATATCGAGAATTAGAGGCAGACAACAAGTAAAGAACTATGTTGTGCGAGTCTGAGAGGCAGAGCTGTTGTCAACATGCAGACAAGTCATGTGACAAGTGAACCATCATTCTTGCGGTGTGTTGGTGGTAGCGGCCTCAAGGTTAAATACCAATAATGTGCCGTGCGCTGCCTCAGACGGTACTAAGGCCGCCGATCTCAAATATCCATAATTCTCTAAATTGTTCTTTTTGATGTATATAGTAAATCTAATTATTGTGTCCTACTGGCATAATTCTGCTTGCCTCCCTCTCACACCTTCTTAGCAAGCTTCCTTATAGCCTTTCTAGCCGCTCCTTTGATGAAATTCGCGTCACCCCATGACATCCCGATGTTGGCCATGAGCACATCAGCCGTCACCTCCTTCAGTTCGTTTAGGAAGTAAACGTTGTTTGCTTCAAATTTACCTTTGAATTCGTCAATGTTCCGCCCCCTAGCCTCAGGCCAAACCAGCGCTTGCCAATCGGCAAATGCGGTAATCGCTGTAGAGAACAGGAATTATGGCAGTAGGTATGGACTTGGTACTCAAAAGACGACTAGAAATCAATTCACTCTCTCAGTGAATTTAGACCTAGAGAAGCTGAACCGATAAGGAGAAGCAAAAGGATCCGTCAACAACAAGTGCAGCCGGCCCCAACAGGTCCCGTAACAAGATCTCAGACTCAGAGACAAGCTGGCGCACATATGACTACGCTAGCTTATGAGGACGTTGAGGACCATAAAGAAGATTTATTCGACCAAGAATTATCCTCCGAGATTGATGGCATCAGTAGCTATGAGTTTGCCATCAGTGCGTTTCCAACTGACGGTCAAAACAATGACAAGGCGCTGGATTTGAGTCAAATTGAACCTAACAATGCAGACGAAGCTCTGAATCATCCTATATGGAAGAAATCAATGGACAAAGAGTACGAGGCCCTAATCAACAAGGGAGTGTGGGAACGAGCCAAACCACCTCCTGGAGCCAATATTGTCGGTAATAAATGGGTCTACCTTTGGAAGCGTAATCCAGAAGGGAAACCAATAATGCCTAAATTGAGAATGGTCGCCCAAGGCTTCACACAGAAGTTTGGAGTCGACTATGATGAGACATACTCACCTGTTGCTCGGTTATCCTCCCTACGGATCATATGCGCCATTGCTGCTAGGAATGACTGGCCTATTCATCAAATGGACGTGGACTATGCATACCTCAATGCTACGTTGCCTGAACCTATTTACATGAAGCAGCCGTATGGATATGAGTCCGGAGACAAAGACGAAGTGCTACTTCTGAAGAAAGCACTCTACGGCCTCAAACAATCTGGAAGGGAATGGTACAAACGTCTAAGTGGTGAATTCCACAAGTTAGGATTCACTACGTCAGCCACAGATGGGGCTGTGTTTTATAGACGTGGCGGAAAGGGGCATGTGATCATTGCAACAGCTGTGGACGACCTCACCATCACAGCTGAGAATCAGTCAGTCCTGGAGGAAGTCAAACGAGATCTTGCTCAGGTCTTCAGTATGAAAGATCTAGGCGAGATTCATTGGCTATTGAACCTCAAAATCGAAAGAGACTGGCAGAAGAAAACCATTGCAATTTCACAACCTGCATACATCGAGAAGATCATCAAAAAATTCAATCTCGAAGATGCGAAGACTTATGCTACACCTCTTGATCCAGCTGTTAAATTATCTAAAGACCAATGTCCTTCTACAGAGAGAGGCAAGAAAGCCATGTCGAAGTTTCCATACAGGCAAGCCATAGGGTCACTGATGTGGCAGCCATTGGAATGCAGTTAAACGTGTCTTCAAATATTTGAAAGGCACGAAGCATTACAAACTCACACTTGGAAGAAATCGAGACGGCTTGATGGGGTATTCAGATGCGGATTGGGGTTCACAGAGTCATAGGCGTTCATATTCGGCATATTTATTTCAGATTGATGGGGGCACTGTTTCATGGAGTTGCCAGAAACAATCGATAGTAGCCCTCTCATCAACTGAAGCCGAATTCGTTGCCCTGACCCATGCGGGCAAAGAGGCTCTCTGGATGCGCCATTTTATCTCTGAAATATTCCAACCGCTGAACAGACCCATCCAAGTTTATTCAGACAATCAATCAGCCATTGCAATCACGTATGGCACTCAACAACACACGAGAACCAAACATTTCGACATCAGATTATATTTCCTTCAAGATATAATCAAAAATCAAGAAGCCAAGCTCGTTTATTTGCCAACCGAACAAATGTTGGCAGATATTCTCACTAAAGGACTTCCTAGTCCTAGAGTGAAGATCCTCAACGAGAAGCTTGGAATATATTAGGCTTGAGGGGGCGTGTTGGGTGCATTTATGCTCCTGCACCAAAATCAAGCCAAATAGATTCCACCATTCGTATTTCTTTTGATTTTGACTTGAAACCATGCTGACATTCATTCTATGATTCGTCAAATTTTCTGTGATTTTTCGAAGCTGTATTTCTACTTCTTTTCATGTTCTGTCCAACCGACCCTTTGTGGGTGGTTGTGGACAAGTTTCCTTTTTGAGCTGTGGCTGTTCACCACCGTGGTACGTTCTATGGGTGCTTATCACGGCACAAGGTGGTATCACGGGCGCTAAAGCGCCGGCTAGTAGTACATGCGCATGAGACACATTTCCCTCCTCTCTCAGTGACAACTAAATTCACTGAGAAAGGCAAGTAAATTAGTCTTGTTTCCTTTCGATTTGTTGACCTAGAAATCCTGTAGTGAATTGATTTCTAGGTAGTGTATAATATATTTACAGTGACATGTCATCAACTCCCTGCATAGGTTGCAGCTCTTCAAGATATTCCTCTGGTGCATTTTCATCAATTTCTTCGATCTGTGCCTCTTCGCTGACTAAGCGACCAGGCACAGGCGCTGATGCCGGAATGGCCTTCTTCTCCTCTCTAGACGTAGGTAGCTTGGATTCCTCAATAGAAATGATTGGGACCTTTCCCTTCTTCATCTCTGAATCAAACACAATGTTCCGCTCGACAGAAACTTTGTGCGAGTCAGGCCAATAAACATAATGACCATGACTCTGCGCAGAAATTCCTATCCACCGAGCTCTTTTGGCACAAGCTGCCAATTTATCTCCCTGAGTGACCTTGACATAGACTTCGGTTCCCCACGTATGAATGTCTTTGAGATTCAGTTTCTCATGGTGAATCATTTCGTAAGGTGTTTTACCCGGTAGAGCTCTTGTATGCATCCTATTCCTAAGATAATTGGCATGCTGTATCGCATAGCCCCATAATATCTTAGGAAGGCCTGATTCTAACAGCATGGCACGAGTTCTCTCAGTGAGTGTTCGGTTCAGACGTTCGGCAACACCATTAGACTCTGGTGTGTCATGTACCGTCAACCGATGCTTCGTGCCTTGTTTGGATAGATGCTGTTCGAATTCAGAGCTCGTATACTCGCCCCCTCGGTCAGAAACAAGTGCCTTGATGTGCACATTTCTCTGTCGAAGCATTAAAGCCTCGTAGAGTTTGTACTTTGAGAATGCTTCTGATTTGTTCGCCATGAGATAGATCACCAATTCCCTTGATTAGTCATCGATAAAAGAGACATAATATGACTTTTTATCGATTGTGAGGTGCCTTGCAGGTCCCCAGACATCAGAATAAATTCTGTCACCGAATTTTGATGTTCGGTCTCTGGGTTCTCGAGGAAGAGGTTTGCGTGCAATCTTGGCTTGAATGCATGCATCACAGACAATCTTATCGCCTGTGGAGCTCAGTTCAATGCCCAATATCATGCCACGGTTAAGCAAATGTTGTAGGGACTTCTGTGAGATGTGCCCCATCCTTTGATGAATTTCCATGGCAGACAAACACATATGGGCTTGAGCACTTGGTGACTGGAGGTCTAGTCGATATAAGCCATTGACCTTCGGTGCTTGCATCAATACCTTTCCAGCAGTGTTAGATATTGTGCATTTCTGGCCACCGAGTCGAATGTCGTAGCCAGCATCATCGCACCGACCGATCGAGAAGAGGGTAGCAGCAATTTTTGGTGCATAGAATGTGTCTTGCAACATGACTTCTACTGTTTTATCTCCAACCTTATTGGATAATACAAGCAGTCCAGAGCCGAAGGCATCAAAGGTGCCTTTGTTGGCTGCTCGGATAGTCCTCGGCTGTGAGAATTGACAGTAGTTCCTCAATAAATGTTTATGAGGAGTCATATGCGATGTCGTTCCGGTGTCGAGTATCACTACAACTCCTGAGGATGTGCTCGAATTAAAATTAGAGCACTCGTCGAAATTGGTGAAGGCAAGATGCCCATCACCACTTTCTTCAGAAGAGGTCTCTTCTTCGGCAACATTCGCTTTTGCTTTACCCTTCTTCTTCTTTTTGCCTTTGGCTTTTGTCTTCTGACGTGGTCCTTGACCTTCTTTACCACCTCCTTTAGCCCAGCAATTTTCGATGGAATGTCCAGGCTTTTTGCAGTTGGTGCATATATGCGCCTTCTGCGCCTTCTGGTCCTTCTTAGTAGATGAACCAATAAACACCTGCTCTTCTTGCGGGAGAGTTTTCTTCCTGTCATACTGAGCCTTTAGTACCCTAATAATATTATCAGGCACTAATGGCATCCCGCATTCTTCAAGCGAAGTGGTAAGGGCGTTCATGACTGCCTCATAGGATGGTGGAAGTGACGCAAGGATAATGTCCATGAATTCTTCTTCAGAAACTCTGGCTCCCATCTCATTAAGACGAGCATATAGGTCTTGGGCCTTGTCCAAGTGATCTCTCAAGTCTCCATCCTCAGGACATCTTCATTGACCAGTGCATCCCAAGTCTCTTTTGCTGTCTTCTGCTTCTGTAGCATCAGAGCCAATGACTCTGACACTGAGACGATGATTTGGGTCTTGGCTTGTCCTTCTCTAGCAAGATATCTCTCCAGCTTCTCCTCAGCCTTATCCATCTGAGTTTCCTCAGCTTCTGTAAGAATATGGCCTGGGGGCATGACTGGAGGATCAGGAGGTCGAGTGACTCTCCCTTCTACATGCTTGAGTAGATTTTTGGACTCGAAATAGCTGATGAGAGTGGCTCGCCACAATGGCCAATTACTTCCATCTGTAGCAAGCTTCTCAACACCCAAAAGCTTCTGTGAAGTGTCTCCGGGGCCCATAACCCTGTAGAGGACAGGAATTATGGCAGTAGGTATGGACTTGGTACTCAAAAGACAACTAGAAATCAATTCACTCTCTCAGTGAATTTAGTTGTCACTGTAAATATATTATACACTACCTAGAAATCAATTCACTACAGGATTTCTAGGTCAACAAATCGAAAGGAAACAAGACTAATTTACTTGCCTCTCTCAGTGAATTTAGTTGTCACTGAAAGAGGAGGGAAATGTGTCTCATGCGCATGTACTACTAGCCGGCGCTTTAGCGCCCGTGATACCACCTTGTGCCGTGCTAAGCGCCCATAGAACGTACCACGGTGGTGAACAGCCGCAGCTCAAAAAGGAAACTTGTCCACAACCACCCACAAAGGGTCAGTTGGACAGAACATGAAAAGAAGTAGAAATACAGCTTCGAAAAATCACAGAAAAATTTGACGAATCATAGAATGAATGTCAGCATGGTTTCAAGTCAAAATCAAAAGAAATACGAATGGTGGAATCTATTTGGCTTGATTTTGGTGCAGGAGCATAAATGCACCCAACAATCGCCTCACTCTTTTTCACAAGGAGGTAAGTCCAGGTGTGTCTGGAGTAGTCATCTATAAAGTTGAGAGCTTAGTATTTTCCACCGGCGGGTACATCCTCAGGCCCAGTGATGTCAGAGAATATGACATCTAGTTTACCATCGGCTCTCTCTCCCTCTCGCATTTTTGGGACCGGTGTCTTGGTCTGCTTCCCAAGAATACAGTGTTCACAGGTCAGTGGTATAGATGAAAGGTCGGTAGGCATACCTGTAGCCATGCCTTTCTTTGCCATAGCGATGATGGAGGGGTAGTTAATGTGGCCGAGGCGTTTGTGCCAAGTTTCGAGGCTAGCGGGGGCTCTTGCAAGGTTAGCGTACGCTTGAGCTGAGGATGTAATAGGAACGTGATACAATCCACCGTTCACTCTGGAGCCCTTAAGGATTTCCTTCTTCTGTTGATCATAGACACGGCATTGGTTCTTGGAGAAGACTGAGAGGTAGTTACTATCGTCTCCGAGTTTCCCGACTGAGATGAGCCTAATGGTGGCATCGGGAACGTAAAGAACTTGTAGCAGAGTGAGGAGTTGTCCGCTTGGTGTGATCATTGTGATGTCACCCACGCCGATGGCTTTTGCGATCGAGCCGTTCATTCCTTTGATAGGGCGAGGTATGATCGGCGTGAGCTTGGTGAAGTCCTCTTTACATGGGCTGCAATGGACAGACGCTCCGGAGTCAAGGAAGCGAGGGATGTTATCTGTCGAGGCAAGCGCAAGCTCAGGGGTGCCTGTACTGTTCTGCTGATATGCCAGCCAGTCTACATTATATGTGGTCTCGGTTTTATCTGTGCACGTGAAAGACCAATCTCCCTCATAGAGGTGGTCATCTTGTTGATAAAAAGACATCAGACGGGATGTTGTGGTCGTAGTAGACGAGGCAATATTGGCAGATTCTGATTTTGCCTTATTCTCCCCCTCAATGTTGGCATCGGCAGCGAGAGCAACATCTTTCTCTTTCTTCGCACGAGCACGCGGGCCTCCACCCTCGTCACCACCTCCAGGGCGCCAGCACTTTTCCTTGGTATGGCCGGGTTTGCTGCAATTTGCACAAACGACCCTGGAGGAAGGTTTCTTAGAAGCGATAGCAGCGAGCGCCTCCTCAGCGGCGGTAGCTTGATTGGCATGGTGAATCTTAGATGCTTCAAAGCGGAGGCGGGCTTTAAGGCCGTCGAAGGTAATACCGTCCTTGGTCGAGGTGAGGATGCCCTTGATTTGCTCACGGATAGGGGTAAAGGAGTCGTGAGAAAGTGCGTTGAGACAGATAATGATCATCCAGTCGTCCTCCTTAATAGGACCAGCAGCGAACATATCTTTCATGATGTGTTCGAGTGCGAGAAGCATGACATCGATGTCCACACCAGGGGAAAAGCGGGTGGAGAGCGCACGCTTGAGCAGGGAAACCTGGTGCATCGGACCTAGGGTGGAGAACGCTTCGCGGATCTTGGCCCATGCAGAGGCGGCAGTGGTGCAACCGGCAATGACGTGGTGAAGGGAAGGGTCCATCATGAGTTCGACTGTGAACACAAGAGTGGTATTCTTCGCAATCCAGAGGTCTTTGTCGGCAGGCTTAGTGTCAGGAGGGATGATAGAGCAAGGATCCTTCGCGTCGAAGTATTTCCATAGCCCGCTCGTAGCAAGAACCGCCTTCGCTTCACTCGCCCACGACTTGTAGTTCTCGCCGCCCAAGAGTAACTTAGACATTTTGGGAGGAGCCCAGTTCTCAGGGATGAACGAGGTAATGGAGGAAGCCATGGCGCGGAGTGAGAAAAAGAATGGATAAATGCGTTGACAGAGTGGGGAAGGCAAAGGGAGGATGGAGCTCAGATAGTTCCTGCACGTATGAATGCTATTATAGGTGCAGCGGTTGGCCCATAACCTGTTGGGATCTGCACTATAGTAAGCTCAGACGTTCGTGGTGCATGAACGACTATTTATTACCTCCACTATAGTAAGCTACAGTGCGGGTAAGTAATATGCAGAGAACAGTGAGCGTAACTATGCGTTCTTACCTCAGACGTTCGTGGTGCATGAACAACTGAGGAAGGGAGCGGAGTAGCGGAATTGGAACTGATGACGTGGAGTAGATGTGGGTCTATGTAGGTATGACATCGATTTCTAACACTCAGCAACCTCCTCCTATTCCACTTGGTCATGCGAGAATAATCGAGGCTGATGTGCAGCCTCACGATCTGGGTCACATGGATGTTCCCTGCCCTGACTGTAGAGCATTCCACTGGAGGGCAGAATGTCTGCAGAAATCCTCAAATGTGCGGCCCAGGTTTGGTGATTGCTGTATGGAAGGAAAGGTGCCACTAGAAGACCTGCCAGAGGTCCCTCAGCCATTGAAACAGCTCTTAGAAGGCCAGGCCCCTGAGGCAAAATAATTTTGCCAGAATATCTGGCAGTATAATGCAGTGTTTGCATTCACTTCCGTGGGGGCCGACTTTGACCAAGATTTGCTTCAGGAGGGTCGTGGTCCATATGTGTAAAGATATCTATCTTAAGCCTCAGGTCACAAGAGCACGACAGAACTTGACCAATGTGTGGTATTCTGATGCTACGTAGTGACAGTGTAAGGGTAAGATGCGATGGGGACCGCTAGCCGGTTCCCACGCATAAACTATACAGTGGGTCCCTAAGGGGCCCACTGGGATTATGTAATAACTAATGTACATGTAGATACACGGGTTATTTACACCCTCCCCCTCTATAGATAACTATAGGGGTTAATTACTACTCATAGAGGTCGTCCATGAGGGCGTCCTCTAGAGTGGCCGATATGTCGTCGTCGTCGTCGTACGGGGCCGGAGGAGCACGTGACTCCTCTGGGGGCACCTCCGCGTCGTCGGTGGTGATTGGGTGAGGCTGGTCGGCCTCACCACTAGTGGCGGTCTCCGCTTGGGCGCTGGGGCCCGTGTCCTCGCAGAGCATGGCCTCGACGGCCGGGTCCTCCGTTTGAGGAGGGGGCCGGAAGCGCGCCAGCTCTCGGTCGAGCTGAGCGTGAGTGAGGGGTCGCGGCACCGCGGCCCTCACATGGCTGGTCTCGATGACCTTTTGTTGGCCCTCACGGGCGGCGGCGCTGAATGCCGCGCCGGTGATGCTGCGCTGAACGTAATGTTCAATGCGCGCCACTCGCTCGCGAGTGACCCCCGCGTAGTGGGCCAACCATCTCGCGATCTCCGCGAGTGGGATGTCGGGGCTGGCTCAGCCCTCCACAGGGAATGGGCCCGTGATTGAGAGCCGCAGGGTGGTGCTCTGAGGTGTCAGCACTTCCCTGGCGTCGACGAGGCTCGACCATTGGTCAGTCGAGCCGAAGAGGTCGAGTAGCCTCGCCCTGAGTGGTGATGCAACCCCTTTGACCCGGGGCGCAAGGGCCTTCAACCACATCCAGACGTCCATGTGGTCTAGGTTGAAGGTGCCATCCGCGTTGTCATGGATGGCGGAGGGGATTCCTTCAGGGTTGTGTATCCAACCCCTTAGAATGGCCGCGATGTCATGCGGGGTACCGCCCGCTATCACAAGACAATCCCCTTTGGGATTGCGAGCGCATTGTTCGCACTCAATGCGTTTGAAGACGCCGATCATCTTGCGCGTACGTGCGATCTGTGGCGTTTCTTTTGCCCGCGCTATGAGTTCGATGAAGCGGGGTTCGTCGAGCGGGCAGACGTCGTACCATTGGGTACGACGTTGTTGGGCCTTTCCTACCGGTCATGGTAGGAGGCCCGTCTCGGAGATCGGTGGATCTCCGAGTGGGATGAGCCTTCCCTCCCCCGGGTAGGGAGGATGAACCAACTCAACTGTCCCCACCGGCGGAGATAGGGCCACACCAGACCCGATGTACTGGGCCTCGACCTGTGCTACCCGCCGCTGAAGGGCGGGGTCGTCGATGGAGTGCGACGATGATGCCGCTAGGTAAGCACTGATTGCGCTTTCCTTCGCAATGGCTAGCCCATTGACGGTGTGGAGGGAGCCGCGCAATTTCTTGCGCTTTTTCTTTGGCTGCTCTGCCAGCCGCTGTGCCCGTTCAGGGTCGTATGTCTTCCAGACGGACGAGTCGGATTCCCATCCATCTAGGACGCCGTATGCAGAGTCAGAAGGTGCGCTCTGCCCTTCCGTTGTTGTCGTAGTCAGCGTCGGCGCCGACAATCGGGATGCGAGCCCCGATGTTGCGCGCGCCGGCAACGGCGCCGTCGCGCGAGGTGAAGATGGCCCAGCCACTGGGTCTGTGGCCGGGTCATGTCGCGGCCTTTTTGAGGCAGCGTGGACCAGGGTCACCTGGAGCTGGGCTGCACTCAGCTGCTGCTCCAGTTCCTTGATCCTGGCGCGCTCGGTTACGAGCGCGTCGTCGCGGTCCTCGACCGCGCGTTCTAGCTCCTTGACCTCTTTTTTGAGGTCGTGGACGTCCCGGAGGGGCTCTTCTCGCGCGTCACGCGCGATGCCCCTTGGGAGCCATCCCCACGCCGCATCGACGGCATTGCCGATGTCCTCGTCCCGCAGTTTGACCTTGTGGGTGCCTGTCGCTGCCCTTAGGTGCACGGCATAGTCCGCGCACGTTGCGCAATCGTCCGGGTGGATGATGGCGAGGGCGTCCTCCCATCCCACGATCATCCAGTGCTCCTGGTCTATTGGAGCATGGAGAATGTCAGCGGCCCCTTGTCTCGGGGCCGTTGTTCGCGTTGTGGACGTTGATGGGTCAATGTCCATCCCATCTTTGGGGGGCATCATCTTCGTGGGTAGATGATGGTGGTGGTTGCTTCCAAGAAGCGATGCGCCCTCGGAAAGATCCGAGGTGAAAATTTAACCGCGCCGTGGCCGGCGCGTCACGTGGTCTGCATGTGACAGACGCGTCTAGAGGCGTCTGGGGAGGTCGCGTGGCTTGCCCACCCCCAAAGCTCTAGGTAGCTATCTAGGGCTTCGAGGTCCTTGCAGGACGCTATGGGTTCCCATGTCACGTCGCCTAAGGTCCAACGGACCTGGAACTCCAGGTCCGTCGAGTTTATCCATCGATGTGCGATAATCCCGTCGACGAGCCACTCCTCGTCGTCATTTGCTTCGAAGTCATAAAATGACTTGGCCTCACGACGAGGGAATAATTCGTCGTTGTTAGCTTCGTATCGCCGTACGAGGCTGGAATGGAAGACCGGTGAAATGCGACGGCTTTTCAGCTCGTCGGGAAGATCGAGGGTCACCGTTGAGGCGTCGTTGTGAGCCTCCACAACGCGGTACGGTCCGATGTACCGCGGGACTAGTTTTCTGGCTCTTCCTTTCGGGAGGGTTAAGTTTTGTGTCGAAAGGTAGACGCAGTCGTTGGCCGCGTACCTGTCGCTCGCCATACATTTCTTATTTGCGTGAAACGTTTGCATCACTCAATGCTCTATGATTGCATCGTGTGCCGCCATCAGGTTCCATTTTGCCTGATGTGCGAACCGGGCCACCCCCTTGAACGGGGTGTCCGCGGCTATGGGGAGGTCTATCCGCAGCATATAGCCGTGGTTCAGCTCGAAGGGTGCGAACCCTGTGGTCGCACTGACGTTGCTGTTGAGGGCAACCTCGACCATTGGGCATTTCACTGCCCAATCCTTCTGATCGTCTCTGACGACCGCGCGCAATATCTGGCCGATCAAGCGGTTTGCCTGCTCGGTGGCTCCATCCATTTGGGGATGGAAGGCAGTTGACATGAGGAGCTTAGTCCCCATGAGTCGCTGTAGTTCACGCCAGAAGATCGACGTGAACTTCGAGTCTCTGTCCGAGACGATGGAGTTGGGAACTCCGTGGAGTCGAACAACCTCCTTCAGAAACAGCCAGGCTACTCCCTTGGCTGACACGCTCGTCGTGGTTGGTACGAGGTGTATGAGCGATGTTAGTCGGTCGATGACTACCATCAGGTAGTCACAGTCGTTGGATTTGGGCAGGGGCCCCATGAAGTCGATGCCAATCAACTGCCACGGCCTATCCGGAATGGGTAGGCTGTGTAGTAGGCCTTTGGGCCGTTGTGGCCCGGTTTTCGTCATCTGACACCTCGCGCACGTGTGCAGAATGCTTCTATGTCTGGGTTCATGCCCGGCCACCAATATGCTCTTCAAACGTAGTTCGAAGTCTTCAGATGGCCGTAGTGGCCGACTATCTGATGTGCCCAATCGATGATAATTTCGATCAGCTTCCTTCCCCCTCGAAGAACAGAGCGGGGGACGGCAATGACGTCTCTCTTGAGCTGATTCTTAGTCCAGATCAGCCCGTCCCGGATCCCGAATCTCAGGTGCGCGTCCGGGTGCGCCATGATCTTTGTGAACATGGTGTCCCTATGGTACGTGTCTCGTAGGACCTTAGACAGGTCTACGCCTTGCTCGACGATCCGGCGCAGGGGTGCGCCGTCATTTCCTGCGGCGATGGCTCTGACGTCATCGTCATCGTCGCTGGACGCGGCGACATTCGCGGGCTCTGGTGAGCCCTCGTTTAGTGCGGCGGCTTCCGTTACTCTCACCTCTGTCTTCTCAGCGAGGCGTGTAGAGCGTCTTGTCGCCGCTGTTCGCAGCTCGACATACTGGTCGGTGGGCAATAACTCACTGTCCGGATCTAAACGCGCATCCGCGTTCACGAAGACGTGGTCCGGGTGATTGTCATCACTCGCCTCAGCCAGATTAATTGCTTGGTGCCCTCGGTAAGTGCCATGTATTCGGCCTCCGTGGTAGATAGCGCGATCGTTCGCTGCTTCTTTGAGCTCCATGCAATGGTTCCTCCTCCTAGTATAGCTACATAGCCGCTAATAGACAGTGCGTCGTTTCTATTAGCATAATCCGAGTCGACAAATATTTCGAGCTCGAGACCAGCATCTCGTCGGAATGTTATGCCATCGTCACGTGACCCCTTGAGGTACCTGAGCGCGTGCTTGATCGCCGTCCAGTGCTCGGTTCCGTAAGTAGTAGTGAATTGGCTCAGATATTGTACGGTAAAGGCCAAATCGGGTCGCGTGCTGAGTGCTGCATACATTAGTGATCTGATCGCCTTAGCATAGGGTACTTCGGCAGTTGGACCTGGTGTCGCTCTCGTAGTAGCGCGACAGGCAGTCCACTACCTTGTTCTCTATACCATCAATGTGAACGGTGTTGAAATTGAACCGGGAGAGAAACTCCCACCCTCTGACCTGTCGGTCAGATAGGCTCTTTTGGGTCTCGAAGTACTCGAGTCCCTTGTGGTCTGTGACGAGGGTGAACCTTCGCCCCAGCAGTTTGTCCTCCCATTTCATGAGAGCCTCGAGCACCGCGATAGTCTCGTGCTCGTGAGTCCGGTAGTGTTGCTGAGCAACGCTAAACTTCTTTGACAAGAAGCCGGCTGGTCGACAAGTTTTCCAGTCAGGACCTTGGCGGTAGACCGCACCGACGCCGGCTTTTGATCCGTCGGTGATCACCCAGATCGGCTCTGGGCACCTTGCGTCTACTGGACGCAGGATCGGGGCCTTACAGGCCAACGCCTTAATGCTTTGCCAGCATTTGTCGAGCAGTGGTGTCCATTCGAATGGACAGTTATTACGCGCACAGCCCGATAGCGGGGTGGTATATTCACTAACATCCGGCATGTAGTGTGCCAGGTACTGTACGAGCCCGAGGAAACGCTGGATGTCGTTGAACGTCCGTGGTGTGCGCCACTCGCGGATGCGTTGCATCTTATCCTCGTCGGCATGTACTCCTCGGCCATCGATCATATGGCCAAGGCACTCCATTCAGATGGAGTAGAGGTCCACCTTTTTCTTACTCAGAAAGAGGTGGTTCTTCCTCAGTCTATCAAAGACGATGCAGAGGTGCTCTTCATGCTCTCGTATTGAGAGCGAGAATATGAAGATGTCGTCCATGTATACATGGACGAAGCGACTTATGCAGTCGCGGAAAATGGCTGTCATCAGCCGTTGGAATGTTGATGGGGCGTTACAGTCCCCCATCTGTATCACCTGGCTCCTGAAGGTGCTGAGGATTGTGGCAAAGGCAGTCTTTGCTACGTGATCCGGATGGATCCGGATCTGCTCGTATGCTTCTGACATATCGAGTTTTGTTCGATATCGACAGCAAGCCATGTCACTGCGAATGATATCTTGATCCGGGAAGGGCGTGACGTCCTTCACCGTGTTTTCGTTCTGCTGGCGCAGATCGAAGACGGTTCTCAATGTACCGTTCTTCTTCGGCACACACAGCATGGGCACTGCCTGCTGCGCTACTGCCGGAATCCACCACTTTGCAGTGGTGTATCGTTCTATCTTAGCCGACAGTTCCTCTCGGAAGTGTTCGGGGCATTTCGGTAGTCGATACTGCATGAGCTTGTTGGGATCGATGAGGTTGATCTCTGGTTGATCTCCCGCAGATGGGAGTTCTAATGGAATGCCACTGACTAGGTCAGTGATCCTTTCCATCCATTCCTCACGGAGGCGAGGAAGGTCGTCATCCGTGAGGATGATGGTAGTGGTTGGCTTAGAAGCCATTAGGCGCTGTTGGTGTCTATTAGGTCCCGCGGCGCACGGGCCCACTTTCCTCTTTCCCATCGCTTTCACCGTTAGGTGAGAGCGTCTCTCCCTACGATTGTACGGTGAGTTCAGGGACGAGTCGTCCCGCGACTCGTCCTCCTGGCTTCAATGAGCCAGGTTCTGCGTCGGCGCTTGGGTGATCCTATGCACCCGTGGCCCTTTGTCTTCGTTCTTCGATTTGTCGTCATTGAATGAGACCTTGCCCGTGGGGATCACCTCGTTTCCCTTGCGAATCGTCCCTGGGCTCGAGAAGTCCAGGGTTATGCCGAATCTCCTTAGGAACGGTGTCCCTAAGATAGCGTCGTAATATTTGACGTTTGCTACGTCGAAATATTCGTCGTATGTCCCGCGACCAAACTTGATGGTCGTGTTCGTTCCATAGTTGATCGTGGAACGGCTGCCTATGCAGGCTAGCTGCAGCGCGATTGGTTGCTCCAGGGAGAATGTCTTCATTCCTGTAGCTCGCGTGAATTCGGGGGACAGCAGTACCCCTTCGCTGCTGCTATCTAGCAGGCAGTGGGCTTTTACGCCGTTTATTTCCCAGTACCCCGATAGGGTACGGTTCTCACTACGCGGACGTGTTGGCCGCGTTCTGTGTTTGCTTCGGTGGTGATACACCGGCTCGGCCACCTTGTCTGGCGTGACTGATGTGCGTGCCGCCATGACTTTCGTGGCGGTTTCATCTTCCAGCGCGAATCTAATCGCGCTGGACCTGTAGGTGGTGCCTTCCACCTCTTCGTCCCATTCATAGTATTGGGACGGCTCAGGGTCCCACTCTTCAGCGGGCGTGTCTCCGTTATCCGGAGTGTCGTTGGGTTGGGGATCACCCTCCCCCTCTTCATCAATCTGTTGAAGAGAGGTTTGCTCGGGATCTGTCTCCGGATCCTCGGCTTCACCGTCGTGCCTCACGGCCGCTGTCCTTATACCGGACCTAAGCCGGGGGCATTCTGCCTTCTTGTGGCCAGGCTGGCCCCATTCAAAGCATGTGGTGTTGCTTTGGCTGCCGCTGGGCCTGTCATTGGGCCGGCCCGACGTTTTCGTCGGTGGGGCAGGTCGCGGGGACGATCCTGACGCTTGAGGCTGTTTAGCTTCAGGCGGGCGTCCAGCTTGTGCTGGGCGTGAGGGTGGTAGCCGTTGACCTGTTCCACTTCTTGCGAACAGGCTGGGCCTGGTCAGGCCTCTTTGTGTCAACGGCTTGCTCCCCGTGAGCCGGGCGGCGCTTGCCGTTGCTGCAGCGCTTTCTGCGCGGCGCATCCCCATGTTGTATCGGGATGCCTCCTCAATCATCCAGGCCGTCTCGAAGAGTTGCTCTATTGAGCTGCTCTCGGCATTATAGCCCTTTTTGAGGACCTCGTTGCACAGCGTTTCGCGTAGCACCGATATGAACCGTCTCCGGAACGTGTACTCGTCTGGCGGCTGTATCATACGTGCCACGTATTTCGTGAGCTCGTTCAGCATCTCCTGAACGGTTTTCATGCCTTGCATGACCGTGTCGAATTTATTCGATGCGTGATGGTATGTCAGTGGGTGCAGGAACCTCTTTTGAGGGCCTTGCATCACTGATTCCAGCGTCCAGCTGCGGACCTGGCGATCGAAGCGTT
Organism: Gautieria morchelliformis; assembly: GCA_015179125.1. Lineage (NCBI taxonomy): Eukaryota > Fungi > Basidiomycota > Agaricomycetes > Gomphales > Gomphaceae > Gautieria > Gautieria morchelliformis. The sequence continues at coordinate 18,479 of WHVA01000641.1, read as the reverse complement.
CAACGTTTCGAAGGAACCACTCTTGGGCTTCGCCGGTGAGGCAAGTGCCCACATAGCCGACCTGCGTGTCAATGCTGGTTGGCCCTAGGAGGCAATTCATTTTTAGCCATCGTAGGATGGCTGCCACGAAGATTTCAAATTCTTCGAGGTCCGATCCCCCTGCATATGGCTCGGGGTGGGCCAATTTTACGCCAGCCTTCGCTAGCACAGACTTCTCCGGGTCTGTGTCCGCGGTGTCTGCTAACGCCACACGGATCATCCGTGTGATCCCGTCGTACGGCTCCATTGGTACGATGTCGGCCTGGTCAGGGATTCCCTGGCCTTCCGTTGGGGCCATGGATCTCTCGCGCGGTTGTGACGCCGCGCAGGGTAGGCTGTTATATGCCCTGACGGGCCCCGGGCCCGGACCGGGCTCGGGATCGGGAGCATTTTGTGCTCTCGGTTCCGGGGGCGTTTTGTGCCTGGTGTCCCCGGTCAGTCCCGTGTTGCGGATCCGTAGCCTGCTGTTGTAGGCTGTTTGCGCTTGCCGTGCGTCTTGTACGGCTTGCGTGAGCTGCTCGTCGGGTAGCTGTGCAGTGTGGCCGTGGGCCACCATTTCTTCAGTGTTCTTCACTAGTAGCTCGAGTGCCCATGTGTGGCGGCACGCGGCTGCGGCTTCCTTACGCTGCCAGTGTGCGACTTCGAGCTCTAAGCTCTCGGTCGTCGTTTCAGAGTCAGGCTCTGAGGTGACCTGATCCCTAACGATCTGTTCGATCGTTTTACGGCTGTCCGTTGGGGCAGCCGGTTGCTCCTGAGGTTCGTTCCCGAACCTTACGTCCCGTTCGACCGTGACGGCTGGCGGCGGCATTCGCTGCTTGTCTCGCTCCTTTCGGAGCGTGTCATGACTGCGTTCGTTAGCTGCGGACTGTCGCGAGCTCGGCCGAGTTGCGTTGCGTTCCCCGCGTGGGCGGAGTGCTTTCTGGATGTCCTCCAGCGTGGCTGCGTCTTTCAGCCGGATCTCCTCCGCCTGGTGGAGTTCCTTGCCGATTGCCATTAGGGCGGCGGCGGCGTTGTCAAGCTGCGATGCCAGCTGATCGTGCTTGTGGCGCGTCAGCGTACTTCGGTGCAGCGCAGCCTGCACCTGTTTGTTCAGGGCCTCTGCCGTCTCGTGGTCGATGGCGTGAGCCCTCGAGCTCTTGCGACTAGAGCTCGAGTATTCCGAGTCCTGACCATCGTCTGGGGCTCGCCTCTTTTGCCATCGTCCTCCTTCAGGGACGATCGTTGTCGCTCTACTTCGTGAGCGTCGGTTTGAGTCGTGGCTCTGTGCCCGCCTCGACGTTGTTGCTCTACCGTCTGACGACGGCGAGACTTCTCTGCCCTTTCCTTTGTCCTTGGGCAGAGGGAGATGGGGGGGCGGCGCCAGCTTGTTGCCCGGCGTCGTCTCTTCTTCGGCCACGCTCGACGAGACGTGGTCGGGGTTTTCCTCGTCCTCTACTGAGGGGACGAGGGCGGTGAGATCTACAATCTCTCCGTCTTCTATCGTCCTGGTCTCTTGGTCCAGGATAGCATCAGCCATCGTGTCACTGGGCTGCGCCTGGGGTGTGGACCTCGAGCTCGTCGCTCGTGTCCATCTTCGACTGCGTGGAATCATCATGCTCGCAGCCGACAGTAGAGGGTCTACTGGAGGGTCTCAACGATGTTTAGTCGTCGACGCAGCGATCTTTTTCAAGATTGCTTCGAATCCACTATCGGTTGGTCGCGTGGCGATCAACCGCAGGATAGTTCAAAAAGGTGTAAAGATATCTATCTTAAGCCTCAGGTCACAAGAGCACGACAGAACTTGACCAATGTGTGGTATTCTGATGCTACGTAGTGACAGTGTAAGGGTAAGATGCAATGGGGACCGCTAGCTGGTTCCCACGCATAAACTATACAGTGGGTCCCTAAGGGGTCCACTGGGATTATGTAATAACTAATGTACATGTAGATACACGGGTTATTTACAATATGTGCTCAAGCTACAGGGTGAACAGCATCATATTCATGGCTCTCTCCTCCCTAACCCTGGAAGTGAGATAAAGTATGCCCAGCTTTACATATATGATCCTGCACTGGCTTTGGCACAGAGGATAGATCATAATGCAGGTCTGTCTCTAACTATCATGGGAGACTTGCAGGAAATGCTCCTCCTGTGCAATCCTCATGTCGCCACACATAAACAAGCAGCTGAGAGGCTTAGGGCTCAGGGACAAAATGGTAACATCCAGGCGAGGCTACATTTGTATATGTATATTACTATAATCCGACCAATTTATGTCCTTTATTGAAAGAATTTGAGGTCATAATGATGCATATAAGTGAAATTATCCAAATATTAAATAAATCATAATAAGCCAAGATTTGTATATAATGGTAGCTAAGGGCCCGTTCGGCGCCCGCGAATTTGATTTTGCGAACGATTCGCACCACCCAAAATGTGCGAACTGGTAGTTCGTAGAAATTCTGCGGATTGTGACTGTTCAGCGCGCGGTTTCGCAAGATTTTTGCGATGCAGTTCGCAAGGAACCATCTACTATTTTTCCAAACTGGTCTGAGCAGTTTAAGCAGTTTAAATTTCTAGCTCTTTGATATCTAGCCGTTTAACTCAAACTGTATTGTCAGGTCCGCGGCCGTCCGTCCCGTCGTCCGGTCCGCGACATCCATCATCTGGTCCGTTGCCAGTGCCGCAATGCACTAGTACTCATAGACCATTGTACTACACTATAAAACAGGTAAATTTTTTGTAGTATGAAATAAGTAAGCCTGCTTGTAAGCCTGATATCCTGTTGGGATGAGTAAGCGGGAACGCAGCCGGTGCGTCGGACGCACCGGACAACCAGTAACAAAGACCAGAATAGCCACGGTCATACATGACCGTGGTAGTATATGATACGGACAAGTAGCTACGCACACCTCAGTGAACTCCCCATTCACTGAGGTGCGTATACCCTTCTCTAGAACTAGGCAGACCATGCTCACATGTCTTGTAGCTTGTTTGTCTATAGGTACAGTAATACTATACACTCAGTGAACTCCCCATTCACTGAGCTTGTTTGTCTATAGCTACTGCGCATAACCGCTACAGGTTATGGGCCCCGCAGAGCCTACAATGTCCTCCACTAACTCAAAGTCATTTACTGTCCCGAAGCTTGCCCGAGACGGCTCAAATTGGGTTACCTGGAAGAGCCAGACACTGGCCACGTTGTCGTCGACTCGTGGCGCCAAGCGGCACCTGGAAGGGACCGCCCGGGTTCCTCCTCCGATTCCCACTTACCCCACTGGCCACACGCTAACGGAAGAACAGGAGGAGGAGCTGGATGACCTGGAGAAACGATGGGACGACTACAACCAACGTGAGGCCACGATCATGGCCCAGGTCTTCACCACGGTCCCAGACAGTGTGCTAATCGAAGTACGTAACCTTGCCACTGCAAAAGAGGTATGGGACGCGGTGTGCGCGAAGCACGAGGCCCGAGCACTCACCATTAAGGTTGATATGCGGCGCCGGATGTACGAGCTAAAATGCGAAGACGATGCTAATGTCCGCACGCACCTGGAATCTCTTATGAGGATGCAGGAGCAGCTTGCCGGAATGAACGCTAAGCTCACTGACGATGACCTGGTCACGGTCATCCTCGGCTCACTCCCCAAGTCGTATCGCCCGTTGATTAATGCAATCACGATGTCAGCTGCGCATGCCAAAGCTAAGCTGGAGCCGGACCAGGTCGTGGGGACGCTGATCGACGAGTTCGAGAGGCTTACAATCGAGGAACGCCAGCTGAAGGCGAGCGAGAACGCGCTCGCAGTAGCTAAGGGCCGCGGGAAGCCCCAGGGCCGCAGCAACAACTCCAGTGGCACAAAAAGTGACGTAGAATGCTGGAAGTGTGGCAAAAAGGGGCATGTGAAAGCAGAATGTCAGTCTAAAGCTAAGAAGAAGGACGATGACAAAAAGGTGGGTGGATCGGCGAACGTAGCAGCGGAAGGTGATGGCTTTGCCTTCACGACGACGCTCGCCGGGACTACACTCGCGCTGGGAACGAGTCTGTCGACGGAACGGGAAGTTGACGTCTATGACTCGGGCGCATCAGGCCACATGTCACCGTACCGGCACCGGTTTACCACCTTCAAGGACATCACGCCGCGCGCAATCAATGCCGCGGACAAGACTGTATTCAAGGCTACCGGGATAGGCAACATGCGAGTCGAAATCCCAAATGGGAAAACGACGACGCATGTTACCTTGAAGGACGTACTATACTGCCCAAACCTCGCTTTCACCTTAGTTTCCCTGACGCGCTGTGACGCAGCCGGGTTCACGGTCCTGTTAAAGGACCGGAAATGCTTAATCCGGGACGGGAAGGGGATGCTGCTCGGACAGGTCCCACTCACGGATGGGCTCTACAAGGTAGAGCGCAAGCCAACGGCGGCGGTGGCGAGTACAACGCGTAAAACACTCACGCTGGATGAACTGCACCGCCGCATGGGGCACATATCACCACAGACCGCCCGGAAACTCGTCCAGGACGGCACTGTGACTGGACTCGAAGTAGACACAACGAGCCAGGCTACCTTTTGCACGGCATGTGCGCAAGCGAAGCCGACCCGCAAACCCGTGCCGCAGAAGCGGGAGGGTCCGCGGGCCGCAAAATTCGGCGACAAGGTCCATTCGGACGTGTGGGGGCCGGCCAACCCCCAAAGCTATGACGGAAAGGAGTATTTCGTCAGTTTCACTGATGACTATAACCGGTGGACATACCTGGTACCAATAGCGAAAAAGAGTGACACGTTCGGCTGCTACAAGCAGTACGAAGCGTGGATCGGGACGCAACATGGCGCCAGGGTCAAACGCTTGCAAACAGATCGCGGTGGGGAGTATCTCTCTGATGCGTTCACAACCCACCTGAAGACAAAAGGCACCGTGCGAAGCCTCACCGTGCATGACACGCCGGAGGAGAATGGCGTGTCAGAGCGGCTCAACCGGACGCTGTTGGAGCATGCACGGGCAATGCACATTGCAGCCAGCATGCCCAAGTTCCTATGGACCGAGTCAGTCCAGCACGCTGTGTGGTTGAAAAACCGCACATCAACGCGTGCACTCGACGGCAGGACGCCGTACGAGATGGTACACGGCGTGAAGCCAGACCTCATGGACTTACCGGAATGGGGTGCACGGGTCTTCGTCCTCAAGCAGGACACTGGGAAACTGGAGCCGAGGGCAGAGGAAGGGAGATGGGTAGGGTACAGCGACGAGAGCAAAGGGCACAGGGTGTACTGGCCCGGGAAACGTCGTGTTACCGTCGAGCGTAACTTGACGTTTGACGGACCAGTCATCCTCACCCCCGCTGACGCGCTGACTGAGGGGGAGACACGGACCCAAGGCAGTCAGAGCGCCAGCGGCGCCCTGCCCGGGCAACCACCCCCACTCCCTCCAGTCGACCCCACGTGCGACACACGTACCGCAGACCCCCTCGAAGGGCTCGAGGCCCCGGACCCCATCGCGGACCAGCCCCAGGGCAGGGGCCACCGCACGCGGAAGCCGTCCGCATATGTGCGCGACATCGCGGACGGTGCGGGGAGCAGCACAGGTCGTGCAAACGCACCCGCATACCCGCGCGGGTTGCCTCTACCCACCGAGCATCGCGCCCTCGCGGTCCTAGAAGAACTGCACGAGGACGTGGCCGAGGTCAAGGGGGGCACACACGTGCACACGGGCACATACACACATGCACACGCGTCGCCCTGGTCCACCGCAGATCAGCCCTTCAAGGCCCTGGTGGAGCCAGGAAAGGACGGCGGCGGGATCGAGGGGGAGACGCGCCCCCTAGACCTCGCGCTGCATGCTGCCAGAGTTGAGGGGGAGATGCGACCCCCCCCCCTTGATTTCCCGCTGGTGGCGGCGGCGACGCAGGGTGCAACAGTCGACCCAATAAGTCTCGCTGACGCACGCTCACGCGAGGACTGGCCCCTCTGGGACCTGTCCATCAAGCGCGAGCTGGATCAGCATGCGACACTAGGGACCTGGGACCTGGTGGAGCCCCCAGACGGAGTGAACATCGTCGGCAGTAAGCTTGTTTTTCACTACAAGCATGACGCGAATGGCAAAGTCATGGCGCACAAAACGAGGCTCGTTGCGCAGGGTTTTTCACAGGCGGAGGGGATAGATTACAACGAGACCTTCTCCCCCACCGCTAAGCTTTCTGCTATTCGCATAATTGCCGCAATCGCTGTCAGGAACGATTGGGAACTCGAGCAGACCGATATAGACGGTGCATACCTTAACGCCCCGATCTCTGAGACTGTCTACATGCGTCAACCAAAGGGGTATGAAGCTCCAGGGAAGGAGCATCATGTCTGTCGCCTCAATCGCGCGATCTACGGCCTGAAACAGTCAGGACGAGAGTGGTACGAGATGCTAAGCGGCATCATGTACCGGTTCGGGTTTGCGCGCTGTGAGGTGGAGCACGCTGTATTCTACAGATACGCTGGTCAGGACGCGCTCATAGTAGCCGTGGACGTGGATGATCTTACGATGGCAGGAAACACGAAGGACGCGGTGCGCAGATTCAAGGACGAGTTACGCACCGTGCTCAAGATAAAAGACCTTGGAGACCTGCATTGGCTGCTAGGGATCGAGGTAGTGCGAGACCGCAAGCTACGCACGATCTCGCTGTCTCAGCGAGCGTACATTGACAAAATCCTCGCGAGATTTTACCTACAGAATGCGAACCCGCTGAGCACGCCACTCGACCCCCACCACCGGCTGTCATTATCCCAATCCCCGTCCACCCCTCGTCAATTTGAGGATATGCGCGGCGTACCATATCGAGAGGCCATCGGCTCTCTGATGTACGCAGCGCTGGGCACTCGCCCTGACATCTCCTTCGCTGTGTCCTTCCTGGCGCAGTTCATGCAGAACCCAGGAAGGCCACACTGGGAAGCTGTGAAACGGGTTTTTCGTTACCTTAAGGGAACGAAAGACATGTGCCTTACCATCGGCGCATCGCGTGGAGGCCTGGAGGCCTTCTCTGACGCCGATTGGGCCTCACAGGAGCACCGGCATTCGATATCCGGATATGTATTTACCATCGACGGAGGTGCCATCTCCTGGAGTTCAAAGAAACAGCCCATCGTTGCGTTGTCAACAACGGAAGCTGAATATATCGCAGCGACTCACGCTGCGAAAGAAGCCCTCTGGATCCGGATGTTCCTCGCTGAAATCACGCGACCGCTCAGGCAACCCATCACCATCCACCTCGACAACGTTTCCGCTATATCGATCACCAAGAATGATGAGTACCATCCGCGTACAAAGCACATAGACATACGGTTTCACTTCATACGGCAGGCCGTCGAACAGGGACTCATACACGTCGACTATGTTCCGACGGATGACATGGCCGCCGATATTTTCACGAAGGCGCTGCCTCGACACAGGGTCCAGCACCTGAGTACGCTACTGGGCCTGCGTTCGGCTTAAGGGGGAGTGTTGGGATGAGTAAGCGGGAACGCAGCCGGTGCGTCGGACGCACCGGACAACCAGTAACAAAGACCAGAATAGCCACGGTCATACATGACCGTGGTAGTATATGATACGGACAAGTAGCTACGCACACCTCAGTGAACTCCCCATTCACTGAGGTGCGTATACCCTTCTCTAGAACTAGGCAGACCATGCTCACATGTCTTGTAGCTTGTTTGTCTATAGGTACAGTAATACTATACACTCAGTGAACTCCCCATTCACTGAGCTTGTTTGTCTATAGCTACTGCGCATAACCGCTACATATCCTTACATCACACATAGGTATGGAAAAACCTCTGAGATGGCAAACATTGACCATGTCACGTGACAGCTTAATTATGTTTGCACACGCTTTTGGCAATCAATCTGCCGATGCCTCAATACTAGATGTAGGGCCGCCGTGCCGGCAGTACGCCTTCCTTGGGTTGCGAACAGTTGAAAACTCCAGCTGTTCGGCTGGTTTCAATTCGCGAAGAAAATAAAATCTGTCCAGATTTAACTACGCTGCTTATATCTGAACTACTTCACCATTGCGTATCAATTCGCGGGCGCCGAACGGGCCCTAATATATAGTACAGATTATATACAAAGTATAAACCCTTAATCTCCAATGGTTGTGGAGATACAGGTCGATTTTTGCAGGCGGCACCGGGCGGCATGAATTTCATACTCTGCCTTGTGTACCCGAAACAGCTGTAAGTGGTACATCATCGCCGTTCTCATCGCAGATCTGCCCTATGTAATAGTTAACATTGATGTATCATGCTGACTGGCCAACTAGACCCATGTCAAGCCATTTGTCATATCTGTAGCCAGCTCCCAAAACATGGCTTGGCTCGGCTACTCGGCTCGCGGCTTAGCCGGAATCGGACCAAGCCGGCGGCAGTACTACTTGTCACGTGACTAGTCGCGTCTCTCAATCTCTCAATCCTCACGCGATATCTCACTCGCGAAATATGACAGTAACTCTGGATTCCAGCATCACATATACAGATTCCTCCACACGCCGGTCCTTAACCTCACTTTCCACGGCTATAGCAAAGAGCAAGCGCATCGTTGTCGTGACGGGTGCTGGTATCTCCTGCTCGTGCGGAATACCCGTGAGTGGTCTTGACAGGTGTCTCTTGGATAATTCCTCACATAATATATCTCAGGACTTCCGTTCCTCAGACGGTCTCTACGCGCTTGTCAAATCGAAGTACCCAAACGCTGTCCTTAAGGGTCGGGACCTCTTTGATGCATCTCTTTTTCGAGATATGACGTCTACAGCCCTCTTTTACACCTTTATGGCCGAACTGAAGTCATCTATTGACAAAGCGACGCCGTCGCCTACACATCGTTTCATCAAGACACTCGACACTAAGGGAAAATTACTCCGGTCTTACACACAGAATATCGATGGATTTGAAGAGAGGGTTGGGCTCGTTGGGAGCTCGTCAGATTGTGTGAAGAACAGCGGCAAAGGGAAAGGCAAGATCAAGACCAAGGACGTTCGCAATGTCCAATTACATGGTGACATTCACCGTCTTCGATGCCTCCTATGTGCGGCCGATTTCAGATGTACTTCCGAACACTTGGAATGTTTTCGAGAAGGGGATCCGCCGGATTGTCCCGAATGTCGAACCCGTTGTATGTGCTCATTTCTGCCTTCTTCATCATAAAGCTCAAGTACGTGCAGCTGAGGCGCGGGTTGCTCGCTCTGCACGTCCCCTGAAGATTGGCACTCTGCGTCCCTGCGTTGTTCTGTACGACGAGCCGCATCCACTTGGTGAAGAGATCGGTGCCATCGAAACCACGGACCTCGGCAAAAGGCCGGATATGCTACTCATTATGGGCACATCACTTAAAGTACATGGCTTGAAAAAACTTGTCAAGGAATTCGCGCACGCTGTACACGAGCACAAGTCAGGTGGAGGCGGCAAAGTCGTATTTGTGAACAAGACACCACCAGGGAGTGAGTGGACGAACGTGATTGACTTCCATGTTGCCGGGGAAACGGATGCATGGACAGCAAAGGTCATCGAAGACTGGAAGAAAGCGCGGCCGCAAGATTGGGAGGTTCAAAAGACTCTATCCACGAGCGATGAGACGAGCTTCAAAGTTGTCAAGCAGCCAGCGGGGAAACCCAAAGGCAGGCCGTCGTCGCACTTCGTCTCTGTGCCCAGAGGCTTACATCTAGTACAAGGCGGCAAAAGCAAGAAGAAAGACCCCAATGCCGAAAATGTACCTCCAATTGCTACAACTGTCCCACCGGGTATTAAGTCCCTTCCGACGGCTCCTCTTTCGCCCAGCAAACGTAATGCCAATGCGTCACATTACGACGATACCGATAACAGTCCGTCTAAGAGACGAACTGCTGTGCTTCGCCCATCGATCCCTGACAACGAGCGCGGAATGCTCTTTAACAAGCCATCATGTCCCGTAGCTATGGTGGCTTCAAAGCCACAGAAGATAAACGCACTGCAGAAGGCGAAGGTAGCAGAAAGAGCGAACCGCAGGCGGAACAACCAACTGCAAGATGCCTTATTTATCGGTGATGATTTGTCACTGGAACTTCCCATCATTGTCGTGGAATAGCTACTTGCTCCATTTCTCTAGATTCGTATTCGCATGTTTCATTCACCTCGGTTCAGCTTACTGCTACCTGAGTGGGGCAAGGTTGATAGTGCTTATTTCCTAATTCTTGCTGTGGTTGTGGAGAGAGGATTAGGTCTGTCTATATAGCATTACTGCTCGAGAACTAATAACTCGATTAAATGCCGTCTCATGCATCTCAAAGAAAATGGGGTTTTAAAACAATCTTCACCGACGCCCGCGCCATGCTAGGAAAGCATGTAAATCTCGTTCATCTTCGTTCTCGGGTATATCCTCGTCGTCGGAAGCTAGTTTGTCGAGATGATACCACAACCCAAAGCCAAAACCAAGAAGGGAAAGTACATACCTGAAAGTTCAAGACTGCCATCACTCTCCTGGTCGGGATCTTCGTCTGGGTAGTCATTGCGGTAAAAGTCTTCGGCTGAGCGACATGTCAAAAGATGCTAATACGAACATAGCGAGGTGGAGTGTTGTGCCTACTGTTGGAGTCTTCGTCGTCCTCATCACCAGCCGAGTCTGAGCCCGAATCTGAATCGTATTGCCCCACGGAAGGGAGACCCGTTCTTAAATTGAGATTAGATATTGCCGGTACTTTGAGAGAGTGCGTCACACACACTGTGGCAATGTTGGCAACCGCGACCAATTTGGTAGTGGCAGGACGATGGTAAAAGACGTCCCACACATACTCTTCGGCTTCGTCCACTTTTGCTGAGGGCGGAGCAATATTCGATAGCTCGTTATTCACTGGTGAGTAGTTGGTATGCAAGAAATAAATAATTATAGCAATTGGGCATACTTCGTAAATACTCCTGTAGCATGGGGAGAAATTTGGCCATTTCGGGATCGAATGCCTCAGTCGTTTTATTGACAGACGAATTGGATTCTGGAATCGCATCGTACATAGTAAAGTCTGCATCATCTAAGCTCTTGGGGTGGCTAGCTGCACTTGTGACCGGCCTAACAAAACGTGAGTAAGAAAGAACAGATGGGTAGTAGCAAGAACAGGCACGATGCGAGCGGTCTATTTTCTGGAATATTTTTGACAATAGTATACCGTCGCCCTGGGGTCGCTTGGGGAGAGTTTGTGTCACGCTGTGGCATATCAGGTCTGACCTCTCCACTCGCGAGCGTTGATATGCGAGTCTGTCATTCATCAACATACTCATCCTGGCCCGTTTGGTGTTCGCAGTGGACTCACTCTTAGATCCTTTGTCAGGCTAGGGTCTTGCCAGAATGCCCTTGCCTCGACTGTTTCTGCGAATTGAAAGAAACCAGTCACTCCACGAGACTTCTTTCGTCGCGACTTCGACTCGACGACTTTCGCAGCTGGTTAGATCTCATACCATGACATTAGTGGCACAATTGTACCCAGCGCGTCAAGGGGTTCGTCTGTGCGCTTCCGCTTGATTCTAAGGATCGTAGGCTGAGATTGCGTGGCCTGTGTGGTAGCGTCGTCCATGCTGGGCGTCGATCGATGACGAGAAAAAGAACTGTTACCTACAAACGTCACAGTCACAATCGAACGGCTGTACAGACTGTACAACGCGAGAACTAATTATAAACTCTTACAACGACGTCACTGCCTCCCCACGAAGAGCGCTTCCCCGCGGGATCTGTGCACGCCAACAAACACAGCCTTTAGCATTGCAGCAAGGGTACATCAACAACGGTCAAGATACAAAGCCAAGAGCAGACAAAGATACGGTCAAGAAACGATCAAGAAAAAAGCCAAAACAAGAAAGAGACTGAGACTGAGACAAAAACACTGAAACACTACAGGACACTCGACTTTACGTCAGAAAACAACATCATAAGTGCAGATAAGATACTACGTGAAGTATCTTATCTGCACTTCTGATATTGTTTTCTGAGCACGCCAACAAACACAGCCTTTAATGAAGCCATAGCCTCGACATAGACCTCGCTCCAGCGTCCAAAGCTCGCCGATCCAGACGAATAATAACGCCGACATGGCGCACTGAATCACGTTTCCGAACGAAATCGCAAAGCAGCTCGCCAGTAAGTAAATCCACGCCGTACAAGAAAGTTAACGTTACAGGCTCATCGACCCCTCCCTCGCTTGCCACCAGTGGTCTCTAAGTTGTGTGGTTCGCCGCGAGACGCTTTACCTCGTCCTGAAGCACGGGAATTTGGGCTACAGAGAGCTTCAAGACGGAAATATCGGCTATGGTGACCTCTACTGAACGATGCGTGACTCAAGTGCAGCGAGTTGCGCGGAGGGTAAGGAATAGGACAGATGGGAAGGGGTGGGGGTGGGAAGCTGTAAAGCTTGTTCATCTCCAGACCCGCCAGCAACACCATTAGTCGGAGATATAGGGCTGGCTGAGAAGAGTCGCGTCACTAAGTCAGATTCCATCATTGTCGGGTAGATGAGACTGATAATACCTTTGTCTGTGTTGGTGCGCTTGGGGTTTTGACCAGATAAAACATCTGCAGATCTAGCGCGGTCGTCTACCGATAAGAAAAGCATCGGCTTATATTCCAGTGTTGTCGGGTAGGACCGATAATACCTTAGCCTGTGTTGGTGTGCTCAGGGTTTGACCCGACAAAACATCTACGGATCCAACGCCCTCGTCTACAGATAAGAAAACCGTCAGCGCATATTCCACTGTTGTCGTGTAGATGAAACCGATAATACCTGCGGTAGGCGAGCGCGCTGGCTCCATAGGTGTTTTATCGGGTCAAAACCCCAAGCACACCCACACACATAAGAAAAGCGTCAGCTTATATTCCACTGGGATAGATGAGACCCATCATACGGGTTTTCCCCAGTCATATCGACCGCGATCCCGCATGTGGATTGGCGTACGAGGTAAAGCCACACCCTGCGAAATCGTGGCTGGGTTCGCAACTGCCTCAGGGTAACCTGACCGAGAAAACCTGAAGTCATTGTCGCGGATTGATATCAGGTATTTGATACATCGTAGTAGCTGGTGGGCCGTTGATGATAAGAGATGGTAGGAGGATTCGACTAGCTAGCGTTTCGATGTGTGTCTTTTTCGACACGGTGGAGCGTTGTGATGGTGGTGGTTAAAGCTAAGAGTAGAAAGAAAGGCGCACAGTCACGTGACTTCTTATATATTGTTGAAACTCCGCTGACATCAGTTACCGTAAGAAGAAACAAGACCCGCCGGCGCTTCGCGCCGGCAGATCGTGTTTAGTGGCATCGATTGGACGGAAGGCTTGATCTCTGGTTGCCCTTCTTTGACATCATCCCTCCTGCGTGTACATGGTTCTATTATATTGAGCATCCACACCGAGTTGTTCATGCGTGGATACGACTGATGGCAAGTCTCGAAGGCTCCTTGTTGACGATATCGATAATGAGTTCCTAAAGACTGGCCGGCTCCCAGACATGGTGGAACATGGTACAATCAACTCATATGCCATTAGGGACATGGGCGTGAATGGGTCGCGGAGCAGGTTATACGTAGTTGTCCAACCACCCAAGACTGATCTTCAATGGGACAGATTTAGGGCTTCGAAGAAATCAATGGAGAGAGGCGGATGTCAGGATGTAAACTTTACAGGTGGAGAGAAGAATATTCAGGTCAAAGTCATTTATAGAGCATCAGCGTCGCATCCAACAGTACAGGGTTTGCAGGCGTGGATGGAAACCTTGATATCGGTGCGCTTTTGTTCTACCACGCTTGATCTGGTACGATCCCACAGGCGCACGCGTGTCAACTTATAGGGCCCACTGATCTTACACAGGGTACGCTCACCCCAGCTATTATCTCCCTGATTCCTACCGTGACTAATGTGCGTTACATTTCTGTGCCACAGTGTCTCTCTTCTCTGCGCAATTATTGCTCAATCTCTTTTCCTTCCTTTTTCCTTCGATTTTCTTACGAGGCACACATTCCGAGGGACGATTGATTCTTATGAAATTGGTGCTTCATTCGAGCCTACCGCGTCCGCATCCGTAACGAAGGGCGAGATCACCTTTGGAGGCACAGATGCGATTAAATTTACGGGATCGATCACGTTCACACCTATCACGAGTACATCCCCCGCCAGTGAGTTCTGGGGGATCGACCGAAGTGTTACGTACGTGGAAACATGCCTTGTATCGTTTTCATCGCTGAGCTGTGATGTATAGGTTTGGTACTTCAATGAATATTCTTTCATCGACTGCTGGCATTGTCGGTGAGTGTGCATACCCTCGTCGCAGAATGTCGCAGACTTCATACCGAACTGTGAATAGACACCGGCACAACCCTCGTACTCATTGCTACCGACGCCTTCACCCGCTACCAAACTGCTATAGGCGCGGTCGTTGACAATGCCACCGGTCTCCTCTGTCTGGCGACTGAGTATTTCGCTAATCTCAAGAGCTTGTTTTTCCATGTCGGGGGGGTGCATGACGCGATCGATATACTCCACTTTTTCCACTGGTCTTTATCTTATAGACATCATTTGTCCCACCTTCTGCGCCGGTTCTCCCTAACAGCTCGGTAACACAGACCACAGACGACCTTTGAGTTGACAGCCAATGCGCAAGCATGGCTGTGTAGCCTCAACTCCCTCATTGGCGGCAAGACCAACAGTGTCTACCTCATTGTTGCAGACCTCAGCACCCATTGGCCAGGGATTGGACTTCATTAATGGACTTGCATTCCTGTGCAGCTGTTTCTGTTTATTACCATATTTGCATTGGTGTTGACCGTCCTACTTAGGGAGCGCTTCTACTCCGTCTTCGAGACCGGCAATAACCGTGTGAGTCTCGCCACGACGCCGTTCACACATGCTACGACCAACTAAGCGTACGTGTAGGCCTAACTCCCCTGTCTGGGCCTACCTTTACCCGCATTCCTCTTCCCCCCCTCCTTCCACTCTGCGTTGATGCTATATCAGGTTATAGAGGTAACTTTGGCTTCTCTCGCCTCCTTGAGGCACTATAATATAATTTGTTGGACATGGTCTTGCATACACGCGTGGACACATCAACCAACTGACCGGTCTCAGCAGGCTGATTGAACTGACCCGGCCACACAGCTCCAGGCCCGCCAGAGCTGCGTCCCGTGCATGCAACGTTGGAACAGGAACGCGCTGCCGCACACGAGAATAATGAGCGTCTCAGCATCGCGACCCAACGCACCGACGACGACAGCGCCAGCAGGGACTCGTGCGCGCTCTGCAAGGGGATGGCCGTGGCAGTTTCAACAACGCAGTTGCCTGCTGCCCGTCACTACAGCATCATCATAATTCCAATTGTGTGTGTGCTGTTAGCATTCTTTCCCTAGTCAATACCTAATTTCACTACCCATAGCTTGTCTTCCTGGCAACATTTCCCTGCAGATCCTCCTTGAAAAGAGCATGTTCGACATCGGCACGCAGATGCACCCAGGTGAGCCTCTGGACACCTTGAGCATCTCGATGATATCCCTCCATGTTCGCCTACTCCACGCATACAGCTACATTCTCCGCCACACGTTATCGCTTCAGCTGCCGCTCTTCACATTACCGCCCCTTTTCTGATCGATGTATGTAGAATGATAATACGATAGCGTGGAAGGTCAATTGCCTACTATTTCAGTAAAAGCACATAGTATTAAAATATTTAATAAAATTTATATTCATTGGTACACAGAATGATTCGAAGCTAGGTACGTTTTCGAACAGGCTGAGACAGGTGCCCATGCGGGGCTCCTGGACCTCTGGATAGTCCAACGCTAGTTGATTCCACAGTTCCATGTAGCTTCAAATGGAACCCTGTTCAAGAATCTGAGGAGGCGGCCTGTCTAACTCTTGAGCCCCAGTGAGAATCGCCCAGGGATACATCGGGATCTGTAGGTAAATATTGGAACGATCCGATTCACCGCTGCAGTCTGCTGTATCCCGTAAAACGAGAGTCTGACCGATTGTAAATCGGAATACTACAGAACACTTCTGAATATATCAGTTATATTTCGGGACGCAGTGAAACCAGAAAAGGCTATTATAGCCTGGGCCCCATCGGTACTGTTCGGTAACCACTGGTCATTTTCGGTAGATCTCGACATACAACGGTATTTCTCAGAGAAAACCCCACTGGACCAGATATATACCCTATCCACCCGACGGTTCCCTGCACAACCTGACATCAACCGATAGTCCCCACCCTCACTCACCACACTCACCCTCCGCCGCTCCCTGAGGGCGGGGGGGCATTGGGGGATGCCCGCTGCGGCGGGGCTACAGCGTGAATGGGGCGTGATGGGTATTCTCTCTCCGTGGCGGCCTGTCAGCGGCGGGGCTATGCCGATGGGGGAGGGGAGGAGCTGGATGATATGGAGGACGGAGAGGCAGTCGCAAAGCGGGCGGCGATGCATGCAGGTTCAGCACGAGCGGTGGGCGGCGGACAAGTGTCGTGAAGTAACAGTGGTTTGCAGGATGCGAGGCAAAGCCAAGAGGCAGGAGCAGGATGGGGGACCCTGAATGGTGCAGCATCGGCAGCGACGGGCCTGCATGCGGATGGGCGTGGGCATGGGCATACGCATCCAGCGGCCGCCCATGGTACTGGTAGTGTGGGTACAGGTGCGAGGACGAGGGGTTGCACTGGACAAAAGAAAAAGAAAACATTAGACGCACATATATGCTCAACTTGACAAAGAGCAAAGGACTGACTGAGGCTCAGGTAACACTGCTCACCCTGGGATACAACATCATTATGTTGTGCTAGATCTTTCCTGATTGCGAGTGATAGTTTGTATTATCATGAAAACTGTACACACCCTTACCCAGCGGAGCACCGGGTATGAGAGACGAGCGTTGCGACTGTGAGGCAAAGTGAGATAATTGGACGATATCAAGCAAGCTGTTTGGTGTGAAAGAATCACGGAGCGAGTCAATGATGTGGGTTTGCCTGCTGTGAAGATGACAGTATGACATCGTGGTAGGAGGAAAGGTTAGTCGCGGCTTGTCACACTCGTTATGTCACAGCATGTGATCTAACGCGCACAGTAGACAGCAGCTTGTGGAGATGGACTCGGTTTACAGTAGTGAGTGAAAAGGAGATTGAATTACCGTCTTGTAGACTCCGTGCATGCTGGTCAAGATACCCATGCTTACTTTTCAAGTTGACAATTGCTTTCCGATGCACAGGGAGCCAGGGATGCCAGCTCACGTTCACGCTCGCTCGGTGATTTGTATCCTTGTGTGCTAGGGTGTAACGTCGTTGATAGCACTGGAGGTCAAAACCAGAGCTAGGCGCGACGCATGGTCTCTGAGAGTGGGTGTTCCTTGAGAGAGATGCAAGAGCAATGCAAGTCAGGACTACAGCATTATGCTCAGCCTATGAGAAGACATAACGAAGAAGAAAATTAGTATAGCCTACACGAAAGTCCAACCTCGTATACACGTACAAGCATAAGTGTGCAAGATGCGACATCGTAGGTGGGGGTTCCACCTGTTTTGGAGAATGTCGAGGGAGTGGAGAATGTCGAGCCAGAGTTCACCATTGGCGTAGTATACATTTGGATGAAACAATCGCGAGGCGGCTTATTTGGATACGATTCGTCAAAGTTGAGGAGCAGCTTGAAAGTGCCATCCTCGAATGGAGTCTCCGCCATGCAGCATGTGAGTAGCACGAAAGAACAAGGCAAAAACAGTATACTTCATGTAGTGGGATACGTACATGGCTGTCCGGAGGCTGGCCTCCCGTTCCCGTATCCCTGAGATCGTCCTCGTACTTGTGCGCGTCGATCTAAAGAACACACAGGCACTAGTTAGACCGTGAATATATAGATGAATCACCCTACATACACCAAAGCCCGGAGGCCAGCCGAGTCTCGTATCGTCGATTTCAGGGTCCTCAATGTATGGGACGAGATTGGCAGAACTAGACCCACTACCTTGCAGTTGCGCTCAACTACGCCATGGTCAACGTCATGCTCACCCTCGCCATGTGATGTGGGGGCCCTGTGGATACGCTGCTGTTTTCTGGGATGTTTTTGGGATGTGCTCATGCCAACTTGCGAAATTTTGTGTGCTTGTACCAAGTAGACAGCCCGATGTATTTGCCACCGTGGCGGTGCTCTTCGCATGTGCACTTCCTTCGAGTCGGATCCCCAGACATTTGAATACATGGCTGAAAATTCTGAGCTGCTCAATGTTAAATTTGTCAAATTCAGGCTGCACAAAAGAAAATCTACAAGTACTCCGAGTCGGCATAGAGGACGGAGTCAAATTTAGTTATGGCATCATCGGTTCATCCCGAAATACCCCACTCCCTCCCTAAAATACATTAATTACCTGCCAGATCCCAAAGGATCCCGGGTCGATTCTCACTGGGCTTGAGCAGTCAGTTCCTTATTTTCCATAAAGTTCGGTTCACTCTTAT